>JARSSU010045197.1:0-15970 GCA_029619165.1 Eurosta solidaginis | reverse complement strand
ACCACAAACGAACACTTGATTCTATTTTTCGTTATTGTGATCACAATTTTAATGTTTAATAAACGGTACAACAAAGTTCATTTTCGTTTGAGTTATATAACGTTAAGAAAGTTTCAATTAACTGAATGATTTCGTTTTTGTCTTTCTGGCGCGTATATCAACAACGAAATCAAATCAGTTTTATTTTGTATTAATTAATTTTGCAAACTATGCTTGTGCAAGCTGATTGTGACGGATTCATTTAAAGACTATGAACAGCATTAGCCAAGCTGATTGCATAAACTATTTTCTCATAATTGAATTATTGACTAGTTAGGTACATCATTTTCTTCATAGTAGCTGTATCTTTTGTGCAATTACCAACAACGAATTACACAAACAAATTACTGGACAGTTTTGTGGTGGTCACATGTCCGCAAGGTTCAGGCTGTGTGACCCTGGTTTGTATCCGTAGGAACCTTACGCTTCACCATGGCTATAGCATTCGCAAGCACAATTATATAACACGTAAATGTATGAACGTTTTTTGTTTCACGTTAACGAACACTGTTCGTTTTGCGGGTTTTAAAAACGAGATACAATTTACCTCTTGATCTAAATTTAACTTTGACTCAGTGACGTGCAATGATTATCGCAGTTTTTTCATTCATGGGAACGATGTTGTGAATATTTTTTTGTAGTAAGACTGATTTCTTTCAACGGTTTTAAGGTTGCATCCCTGTTTTCCACAAAGTCACTATACGCATTATAAACTACACGGCAACACGTTTAACAACTTGCTCGTAAAATAACAACCCTGCAAATTGTTGGATTACGTGTTTCCATTTTCTTCATGTTGGAGTACTCTAACAATACTCCTTTGCAATCGTTTGCGGACCGCCATCAGCCAATCATTGCTCGTTCTTTAACGACCGTATCACAACTCTGTTACGATCGAACAGAGTTTTCCAAAAGTAAAATAATTGCATACAAAAAACTGATGATAAAATTTTACTATGGCTAACTCTGAAGAGTTCCTATGACTTTTGCTTGACTCGATTCGCCTGTTAATATTCTGCCCCAAAAGGGGACATAGTCATTGCCTTAAGGGAGACCTTTAATGCCAGGGTGGGCAAGAATAACGCCAATTCGAAAGAATGGAGCTGGGTAGCAAACGCTCGTTCAGCTGTCCAACGCAAACAATATACGGTGACCGTCCTTACTACGAGCTCTGTACGCAATCTAATGTTTTTATAGGTTGAACTAAATTTAAGCATCGCAACCTAAACACAAATTACATGGCAGTCTCCTGACGCCCATACAATCCCTCCAAATTGAACCATCTATTGATTAGCAATAGCATTTCACCACCACTCCACCCTTCAAACATTCGATGTGCGCTACACGCAGAGGTGCAGATCGTATAAGCAAGCGGACACCAACAATGTTTGTTGTCGGCGAACTCCGCCTCCGCCCAGAACGGCATTAGAAAACAAGAACTCGTAAAGAAATATCTTTAATTTAAAAAAATTAGTTATGTGGGGCATAAATTCAAATGCTCCATTTATGTAAATGCTTCGCTGTCTAGTCAACAACTATGCGATCTTTCAAGGCAGCGATCCGTCTAAGAATAACAGGAAGGTGGTGACGGTTTTTTCTAAGAAGGGTTCTGGGTACATATCAGACGACAGCCAACGCCATCCCTGGTAAGCAATAACATAGCTTGGATTTTCTAGAGCGTCTTGAGAATACCGGCGAAGAAAGCGCGAGTTCCTTTCGAGTTTGATGATGCGCCAACGAATAATGATCATAGATTAATTTCTATGTATGTTTATTACGTTAAGTGTTCTTGGGTCTGTTTGTTTCTGTCTTTATCTCGCCTATCATACTTGTAGACAATCATTATGTTGTCTTTATTGTTAGCTATCTGCAGGATGCATGTTCTTTATATCACATTATATAGTTATTGGTTCCTAGACTATAGGGTGTATGTTGTTTCTGCAAGACTGTTTACTATTACAATGTTGCGCTGGTATTTCAATTCAACGTAATTTAAAGGGCTCATATGTCATTCCATCTATGATGGCGAAAGCCTATTATAAAAAGCTGGATGAGTTGAGATTCATGACTGAGGGTTCTGATATAGATGTTATATGTTATTTACGAAACATGGTGTTTCTTTCATTGTCACTAAAAATGATTTGGTGCAACTAAATTGTGAGTATCAATTGTTCATTTTTTTTTTGGCTGATATGATCGTTTGTTTCTATGGTGTTGGTGTTGCTATTATGGTTAATAGGTGTAGTTTTTATTTCCTGTAAACTTTGGCTGTCAGGCTAGTCCAAGGTGATCTTGTTGTGAATATGTGTTTCGTAGACGTGTGGTTTCTCATGTAATAATGAAAGGCTTCTTATCGGCTGTGCACATAACTGGACCTACGAATCGTAGGAGTTCTGTATCATTCATCTGGCTTTATCTCAGATTTCTCAGAGCCTCTACTTATGAAAGCTATGATAATATAATCATAGCGGCTGGGGATTTCAAGACGTCCCAGAAACCTCTTACTCGTCTGAACTCAACTCCTAAAGCTAATTATGGAGTCTCTTAACTTTTTTCGGCTCGGTCCAATGTTAACTTCGCAGCCTACCCACACTTTACTGACATCAAATTTTCTTGCTGTGTGTTTATTTTTTGTGAATGATCCCCCGTGAAAAAATTTGCTCCTACACACTAACCAATTCCGCATCGACGATCAATTGTCGGCATCTCTAGAAGCGTTATTTCGAGGAACAACAGATACTCATTCAGTAAATGTATATTCCTTAATTTAGTTTTTACTATCCCTATTCCAAACGTCACCCATACATGTTTCCTTTACCATAATGCGTGAATGTTTTCGATTATTTAAAGCATCAAGATTACATGTTTTCGACCCCTATTATTGTAACTGCACGGTGGAAGCGTCGGGAATTGAGTGTATTACCTTGATTTCGTTGTGCGTCTGACGATCCGGTCGAATGATCAGTGCATCATTCCTCACAGAACCTATCATTAGGCTTTTCGACAACTATGTGCCTAGTTGAATACTCAAAGCCTGCTACAAGGCTCACATAATACCTCCTCTGGTTTAGGTGCCTAACTCTTAAACAAACGCTTTGAATCATCACAACCACTATTGCGTACACCTCATTGCTTCACTAATGTTCGAATTCACGACTAAACGGTTTGAAGATAGAATGGAATACAGGAATCACAATAAACCCTCGGAAAGATATTGCGTAACACATAAACTGTTGCTTCAGTCAAAAAAACAAAGCTATGGATGCGTCTGCTTTGCAATTACAAAGTCCAACTCTTAGGACTTGGAAATAAAATTTGCGCTAACGTCTAAATAAATAATAGCAATGTATACAAACTAAGATATTGTATTATACTAATAAGGCGTAGTTTAGTGCGCTCTGCTGTGCTTTGCGTGTTCGAAGGAAACCTATGGAAGTTTTCGATTAAACGACTCTATTGCGGTATCGTTTTAATATACTGTCTGGGAAGATATTTCCCATGTGATATTTCTGTCCTTCCGTTGGATACCTGACTGTTAGACATTATGAGGATACATATAAATTTTGTAAATCTGCCAATCTCAACATGACAATGATATGTGCTTATAAAATCATTAGTATTCCTTCTGAGGCGCTATCGGCTGCTACACATTCTAGAATATTACTATGAGTTCTGATTTTTATTGGTCTCCTCATGTCTTAGAGTCTTAGCATCTCACACGTCGTCGATGAGTGGTGAATGTCGTGTTCACAACGGCAACTACGTTTATTAGCTTCTCATAAGCGCGCCAGTTGTATTATCTTCAGTAACGTAAAGTGTGCGTAAAATGCTGACATATGGGGTTCGACTGGTATATGTCCGTTGCAACTTTTTAATATAGCATTGCCAAAATAGTGAAAATATTTGTCTTTGAGCCCATTACAATCCTCTCTAGAACGTACAGACACTATATGCAGTCTTCTCTTAACCTCGGCGGCTCCTCTGGGTTATAATGGTAACTCTGTGCTGACATATGGGGTATCCTGGGTGTAACTATATTCCCAAATGATTTGGTGAATAGTTTGCGTATTTATCTAATGTGTAAGATGTCCCAATGTCACTCCCAAGCAAACAAGGAGTATAGGCCTATACCGTAAAGTCTTACCTGTGACATGTAGCTTATCTGTTCATTGCGGCTTAGCCTATGATCCTTTCCAGACTAAAGGGTCCGACTCCGACCTATCCCACAGAATGTTTGCCAAATTGCTAGATAACTTCGTGCTCCAGCATACACTAACACCTTTATTGGGTGCCTGAATAAGGTTTCGTCCCTTAACCCTCACGGCTTTGTACAGGAAAAATTATCAGCTGTTGAGGATACGCACACCCAGTGCAACGGAAGCGAATTCACTCAAATTTCGTCCGTGCAGAAAGAGAATGCTCAAGTCACACCGACAATTTTGCATTGATATTCGACTAAACGCAGAGATTCTCGTCCTAGGTAACTGGGGAAATTAACAAGTGATCAAATCAATGAAGAGCGTGCAATACTACTGCTGTGTGTAGAAATAAAACGGACAACAACTGGTACTAAATTCGCATTGATTCTTGTTTTTTATTTCCGAATACGTGTCTGACAGAAAATCTTTCCTTAATGAAAATTATGGAACGAAACCTAGGCTAATGACATTCGTGGATCAATTCGAACAACGTTATGAATCTAGGTGTGAATAAAATCTGACGAAAGAATACTTACGTATGACAAAAGTGTAAACAATTCGTTACGTGGGGAATTTCAAACAGTGCTTTTTATTATGGAGTTTCTCCTCCTGACTTCGCTTCTCGACCATTCAAAAAGCGTTTGACATCGGGTTGAGTTTTTTCTGATGGAGTACCGCCATTTTGTAGCCCACACAAATTCCACATTTTAAGTCTAAACCGTTCTCGGACAAAGTAAAAAACCAATATAGGGTCGCCGTCAAAATTCGCATTGAGTTTTGATAATTTTTATTCGGAAGGGCGTTTCCAAAGAAATTTTCTTTTTCACGAAGCTTGTGACAACCTATTTAATTTCTCTTCTTCACACTTGTTCACACATCTAACAATACCTCCTAAAAAAAAAATCAAATATATTTCCGATAATTTACGGCCCAGACAATTCATGATATGGAAAACTCTAGGTCTAGCCGATAAAGTGAGTTGGTTAACCAGAAAGGCTCCCTTGACTCTCGGCAGTGTTTTAAGAGGAGTCCCGGAAACAAGAAAGACTGAAGAACTCATACATTCAATTTCTCTTAAATTGTGGCTCCCTATACCTATTCTTTTGTACTTTCTTTGTTCTTTTTGCTTTGTAGTATAAAAATTTTTCATCACGATTTGCTGGTGTTTCTCAAGTATTGTAATATTCACAATTTATGCTGACGACTACAATTGTAATAGTTGTGCATCTCCTTTTGAAGGACGGTTTTTCCCTAGAGATGGCTTGACATAGTTTCAGTTACACAAATTCTTAGATTGTTGTTTACGTTACTACCAGTTCAATATATTGAAGTGTAATTTAAAAAAATAGACCTATAAAGTGCACTTATTTTTGTGTAGTCCAAATTGGTAGTGGCTTCTATGAACGGCTTATGTCCTTACTAGCACCATACAAAGTGATAATGATTATCGAAAGGTATGATTCAATTCCATCATCTCAAGCAATTTTTCATGTTCGCGAAGGTTCACTAGATAAAGTGGTGAATTGGAAATTTAAATTTTAGAACAAGCACTATTATAGCTACCGTTTGACGCTGTAGTTCCAGTCGTTGCGTTTGTTAATTAAGCATAAAACGAGTGATAATTTGAAATACGATCCATTGGTAAACAACCCTTTTATGTAGCAACAAATCGCTGCATGGTCTTTACACGTTTTTAACAAACCACCTGGACATGGAAAGAGCAACAACTCATTCCGCACTTTTCCCAAGTGGTGAAAACAGTATGTAATGGGATGCTGTCGTTCACTACATCTGGCTTAACACAAGTATTTTACATTTAAATTTTTCATCGTTACATTTTCGTCTATAATAACTTTAATGCAATTGCTAGCGTCCTTTAAAAATACCTACGGCCACTACATTTCAATGGTTTGTAGGAGGTTTTACTCCAATCTCAGGGACTTATATTGATAAGGAAGGACAACATATTATTAATGTTTCTTTTATAAACACATTGCTAGACTACTGTCTACATTGGGTTGAAAAGACTCAGATCACACTTGACCACATGTCTCTCAACATGCTTACGGTTGCTAACATTTCTTCAATCGAACTAACACTTCATTAAAACTTAAAACAGCTCCACACTGACCTATAGAATATGCGAGAGATACAGATAAGACAAACAGGTGGATAGTATATTATTTAGCCGCCATACATAAATTATATATGTGAAGGGAACCTGACTATCTTTATTGTGGAGGGCTATAGATTTTCTCCAGTCGTTCTAGATTATGTTTTCTCCTTACCGCTAGTTCAGAGCATTGTTATTTGCTATTTCTGATGCGCCAGTTCTCATTTATTTCCATACGTCTTTGTAACTCGCGTCACTTAGTAGACTTATGGTTATAAGCAATGCTCTGCTTCTTCAATAAGTAATTAATAATGTTTTCTATAATAAGCTAGACAAGTTTAATAATACTGATTCCTGTTCGATAAAGAGTCTATGTTTTCTCTTTATTATCTTTTTTAGTTATTTATTAAATATATTATTTGTTTGTAACCTTGTGTTTCTTAGGCCATAGTCATTTAGTTTAAGTTTCAAGTATTAGATTGTTCCTATTTTTATCCTTTTATTATGTCTTATGCACTTGGTAATAATTTTTGTCAAAATATGTTGTGGCTGGATGATTGCCTAATATACAAATACAAATACAATATTGAGAAGCTAAAATCCCGTATACTTTCTGCTCAATAATACAAAGCAACGCTAAAGCAAACATCTCCTCGCTATTGAAAATGGCGCAACATTTGACTTGAAGCCAAATCGCACTGCATGCTGCCTAAGCTGCAAGGAAAGACTGTCGGCAAAAAAGAATTTAAGATCTAGACCCTTTGGACGAGGCGTACAAGTACCTGTTGGTCAGCTGAATAGTAAGAACGCAAACGAACTGTGAAAGCTCAACTCACATCTCATCGGTTTTCCTGAGCCGCGACCGCATCCTGCAAACCTATAGTGGGCGGCCCATCGACCCATGTCAGAATGCAGTTAAAGGAGCGAATAAACGAAACTTTGGGCCCGAAGCACAGCAAACGAAGTCGAAATAGCAGCAATACACAGCATCACCTACTGCGGACGTGTACACTTGCTCAGTTAAGATGGCGTCAACTAAACTCAAAGCCCAACGTGCCCCCCATCAAGCAGAAATGTAGCATCCACTGTGTGACACTAACCTCAGAATGTAGAACCAACTTGAACCCGGGGGGGGTGTTGATAGGATAGTCGAAGTTCTTTAAGGACAATGCCCCCGGCGAAGCCAGTGGCGTCAAACCTCCACGAACAAATGCAGAGAAGAACACCCCAACAGTAATATTCTAAGTCTGATGATCCGCCTCGGTACAATACGAAAGAGATTTCTAGTAAAGCGATTACGACCAAATTGAAAAACAATTAAATCTCCCGGTCCCGATGACCTTCCAGCTAGAACTTCTCACATAGTATGGTGGCAGACGTCACTTGCCCTGCCCTACATCCTATTATACAGTCAGCGTGGATAGGATCCACGATTCCTGGTGAATGGAAGAAGGGGTTATAATTACTATCCCAAAAAGGCGATCTCAGCCAATGCAAAAACTGGCGCGGCATTACATTGCTTAATTCTAATCCATAAGGTTCTAGCATTCTCTCGGCAGTAATTCGCCCACGCTCAATGCACAATTGTGTAAGAACAGGAACGGCTTTTTACCAAATCGATCCTTACCCGTGGACCGACTCAATACCCTACGGATAATCATAGAACGGTCTAATGAATGGAATCGCCACTTATCTTCTCTTCGTTGACTTTGACGTGCGTTTGACACAATCTTCTCGTGGAAAACGCGATATGGAGTGCGCCTACAAAACTGCGGGGTCCCTCCGAATTGGGAGGGACAAGTTCACAATTCGACAATTGTTATTAAGTAGCCCCTCGTATAACTAAAAAGGATTGCTATGATCCAGATGTAACCCTCCAAGGTAAAAAACAGCAAAACTGGTAATATTAGCATAGCAGAACAGAAGGCGTACTAGAAAGGGTAGCTGGGATACCTATTCACACGCTGCTTTTCATAGTATTGTCTAGAAAAAGGGAGCGTATTGTCTGAAGCGCTAAACGCAGGAGCCCCAGATGGGTTACAAGTGGGGCTGATCAGAAACTAAGTGTGATGTTACGACTTTACTCTTGGATGATATCGTGTCTTCACTACTCACTATGGGACGATAACTAATTTGCAACATAATCTCACTTTGTGACACTGACTTGATTTGCCGCAAAAACTCCGCGACTTCACTATAAACTATCTAAAATACCCTAACATGCGCCCAGCCGGCAGTTATTTATTGTATTGATAGGAAATCGGTTTTTGAAAATTATCACTTAAACGCAAACACTAAGCTACATGAGAACTACAGCAAAACGATTAGAAACACATCTCCTCTCCAACTTGTAATCAAATTGGCAGCACTAACCGTCATTGAGGATGTAGAAGAATTACTGCTATGCCTCCCCAGCCCTTGTCATTTCGGCCAAATTATTAAAGATGGCTGCGCAGAAATCGGAATGTATCTAGCAATATGTGATTCTATCAAGACACCGACCTGGCATTCCACAAGTTAGGCACAGAGTATGCGCGCTCATGTAACTTCACGCATAATTGTGTCGATGAAAACAAAACTGAGGATTTGTGTCAAACGAGCCAGCGTGAAATCAGTTCTTGCTATACGGGGTCAGCAAACTTGGCTTGTCATGCGTCGACGAATTAACCGATTCGGACTGCAACACCGTTTATAAAACAAGTGGTGCCTGAGAAATAGTAGTCGGCCGGGTATCTTCTGGCCAATGAACTATAGGCACGCCGATCTAGCTGTTCACTCATCCTGAACCTTACCCCTAGGTCCGCTCCATTCTTACTACTGAAACTTAAAAACTTAAGTGGGTTGGATCGGTCCACCACTGCTTTCTCGCAGAGAAGATGACAACGATTGCCAAAATGGGCCTTAGCCAATGGAACCCATACAAGGAAGCCGGCGCAGGGTGGTGCGCCTCTATAAGTTCTTCTGACAAAACCTTGGATTTGTCGTACGATTTCTACAAATTGATAGATCTTCCACCCGCAACCATGGATGAAATAAGGAACGCTTTAGGCGACTCGATAGAAAAGTCGCTAGGACATCGTTCGTATCCACGTGCCCTATTTTGGTGCGTGCCATGAACTAGGAATCATAAGTTGTCCTATCTTCCGTGTGGATGGCTATAGGGGGTTTAGTTTTCAACTTTTACGATTGTCACCAGCAAAATTAATGTTCACAGAGCATTTCTATCATAGGAATACAACTAACGGGTCTGTATAAGATAGCACCAGCGCACGTTTTTTGTTCATGGTTCAATTCTGATATGACTAAGTTGGCTCATCTAAAAGCAACAAATCATGTCTGTTCCGATATTTCAACATATTTTGCGTGTTGTGTGTTGTTGCGAATTGAATTAACCTCGAACTAACATAAAATAGCAGTTTTTGTGTGTGGTAGAAAAAAATGTTATACCAATGTTTTGGTTTCATTTTTGTTTTGCCATCTCCTTTTGACATCCCATCGGACCATTCGACAAATGATCAAAATAAAATATCAGCTGATGAAGATGAGGCCCAAAACCATAATAAATTGAACCCATGGCACCTTGTGGTTTTAATGTGATAAAAATCATAACTCATAATATACTAGCACAATATTAGTTTCTTATTCACGCAAATGCTAAATGACTTACAACAATCATTCCGTAGTATTAAAATATAAAGGGAATTTGTGTAATTGCCCTCTTCATTTACTTTCCTGTGGAACGCTCAAACTATTTAGGCAGAGGTGGCAATGACACCACGAGGCTACAACGTCATTGAGTGAGGGCTGGCATCGAAAATGTGTACGCTTGGATGCCAGACACACTATTGATTTTTGACATGGAACAGCGGGCTGACGAGCGGTATTAAAGATTCAGCTGCATATAAAAGCGAATAAAGCATGCATATTCTGTGGTTAGACTCAAGCAGGTGTAAGCAGCAATGTTGGTAGCTGAGGCGTACGTACGCTACTGAAAAAAAGTACGATTCAAGATTTTGTTAAATTTTTTTGTATGGCAAATTTGTGTAAATTATTAAGAATCAGTTACTTATTTACTCAAAGTGCGTGAAGGTATATTACCCAATGACAAGCTAAAAGAGTATTTAGGACAAACACCACGACAGCTTGGTTAAAACATTTTTGAAGCGCTGTTAAAAGCTAAAGAGTATTGGAAACTAGAAATCACGCCTTTTCTCAAGTCCTGCGTTGGTTTAAAATTGCCTTTTCGACAATTGACAACGGCAACGGTGGTTGGAAACACGTGTAATACCTATTTTTCCCCTTGGTTTCAGGGACGGATATATCGAAGAAATTTAATTTTTTTCAGTATTTTTTTTACAGATAATTTGGTGTTTGCTTTTTGTGCGACGCTCGGAAAGTAGCTTCGTATGTGCGATCTTGAGCGTAGTAGAAATCTGTATCGCTATATGACATCTCTTGTACGCGTCTATACGCGTACCCTCGTGTGCACCTTTGCCCTAACGGAATTTTTTCTAGCCACTGTATTCATGAACGAGTTCTATGATGGATGTACTTCGGTTTGTTATACTGAGACTCCTTGCTAAGAAACCAACAGTTTTTAAATGCTGTGTGGGGTTTTATCGAGTTTCGGTTTGCAAGTGTTTAAGTCAAAAGATTCGACCTGGCCAGAGCCTGGTGGAGAGTTTGTTAATTGTGACCGTTCAACTGCGTATTTGTACGTATATGAGAGGTAACTAGGTTTTTCATTTCCCAGCGGAGGAACTAATATTTATCCGACTTTGAGGGATACTAGACTTCCTTATGTAGTGGAGTAATGTAACCAATCTTTCCTCAACTCTACAAATATTTTATAGCTCAAACATACATTTCTCCCCCCACATCGTCTAGACAGTTTCCTTATATTTAAATCATGTGTCTTTCATATAGTGATTTCTTTTGCAGTCTACTACACGACCAGGGACACATCGTGGATTCCCTGGATCCACATGTCTATGGCGAATTATTAATCTGTCAATGTGTGGCCCATGGAGTCTTATCGACGAGGGTAATGCTAGTTCTCCTACTTTTCTTCTCTTCCAGTTCGCTAACATCCACTATGAATTTCCTAGAACGCGTTTGCAGATGCCTTCGGACTCTTTTTTTTTTTCCAAGATCTAATCAACCATGCCTCCCGAAATAAATTCGGTAATTTCTGTGGATTTAATTTTCACTCGTAAGGACGACTTCAATTGTTGTTTGTGGTAAACCGATGTCGTCTCACTTAAATGTGCCCTTGATGTTGCCTGATAGAAATGGTGCTATTCATCCTGGCTCTTTGCGATGTTTATGGAATCGTTATAAATTTATCTGAGCGTTCCTGCCAACTAAGTGCGAAGACCCCTCACCGGTTTCCTGTTTTAGAAAAGCTAAATTGGTCTAAAGTAATACTCGAAGTATCGAGAATATATTGGCCTGATTACGAGGGGGAATATTGATGAGAGTATATTCATTTTATAATGGTATTATACAGGAATATTTAAAAAATTCATTACCACGTTCCGATAACCGACTGCTTAATAATCATACATCGGCTTTGGAGCACTATAGGTAATTGAACAACGCCCTGAAACAAAAATCAGAAGAGCGCGTTTATTCGAAAACGTTACAAACTTTCTTGATCAATGACACTGACTAATGTGGCGCGCCTACGTCACTTTTACGTTACAAATATCGTAAAAAAATGAATAATGGCGAAAACCCTGTTATTTGAACAAGTCGGGTTGAACAGAATTTGTTATTAGGAACTATATCTTAGGATTAAAGCCAGAATGTTGTCTAATTCCCTAAAGGGGATGCGTTTAGCTAAGCATTTAGTTAATTCAAAAAGGAAGATAAAAGGGTTTCCTTCTACAATGAAGCTTAATGGAGCGTCGGTAGTGCTGACATAATCTTGTGTTCGGTACTTTATATCCGACTTCTAGCCTGTTTGTTTAATGCGTCCCTGAACAAGTGTGTTCCCCACAGAAGTGGGAATCAAGAATCCACTTTCAGTTATACCACTGGGGGGGTCGCCAATTTCCTGGTGGGAACAAACATAAGTCAAATCCACATAGACACATCAAAAATGAATGGGCCCTGCTATAACGGAAACGCGTGCAAATTTTACACTTTTCATCAAGATATCGTCAATGTAAATTGAGTAATAGGGAACTAAATTATAGTATTATTGCGGTTCGTAGGAACAATTAGACAACGGGGCCCAAAGGACGGAACGGACCTCGGGAAACAGGAACGGCCCGGACAAGGTAATTCCCTGGACATGGGGCTAAAAACGCATACTAATTGTTAGAAATTCGTACTATTACTCCTCGACAATCCACCCAACCTGATAGCAGTATTTGGTATACTTAATGGTGGATAGTCTAAACTAAAGCCTTACTTTTTGTTTTAGAGTGATGCCATTTCCACAATTTGACAAAGAATTTAACGCAAAAAAATCTGATTTTCTCGCACCCAGAACAGAGTTCACCAAAACCACATACAAATAAAATAAAAAATATTTTTTGTTGTACTAAACTGTTAATTACTTTCTGCGCCTGCAACCGAGGGTTATTTTAATTCCAGCAATATAATTATCGGTAATGTTATCCCGTGGGATATGGAAAACCTTATTGGTCTCGAAACCAATGTTTTCGTTTCATCATAATTGCAACGACATATTTACACCACGTTTCTTCTGAAGAAAAACCCTTCCTTTGATAAAACTGACACAAAAATGGCGAAACATAAACATTAAATTTGTTTTCAAGAACAGCAAATGTATCTCATCCCCAAAATACTAAACTTGTAAGTTTGCATGTTATTTATACTGATTTTTAGTAATAAGGCATTTGATAAGTTTCAATCATAATCTATAACTTTTATATCAAACTTGATATCGGTTTTAGGATTTTCTCCTTTAGTCTTTCTATCTTTGGGTTGCTTCTTTGTTGAATGAGGAATAACAAACAGTTATTATGTTAAAATAAACATTAATATTGTAACTAGGTGTTATAAACGCTGAAGTTTTTTAGCGACATTTTTGAGTCGGACAGGGTATACATGCAATTGTTAAATCAAATGAAAATTTTTTAAGTAGGTCCTAAAAAAACCTTAAAAATCCAAGAAAAAAAGTCAACAAACTTAAATTTTGAAGGCTCAGAAAATTCAATTTTTTTGGGTATGCTTATTGGTAACTTTTTTTAATCCTAGAAACGCCACAAACCACTATCAGCAATATAGATGAGGTGGTAGCGATATTTTTCGCTAGTATTTTTTTTTTTCATCACAAATTGAAATGAGATATAGCCAATACGATATTGATAACCGAAGCGGTCTATTCGGTCTTATTTTAATCAACATATTCTTACAAATAGCGTTGTCCATCCTCGTCTTATGTCTTTGACCATACATGTCCTATTTTTTTTATTGTATCTATACCGCTACCGTATTGAAAGCGCGTTGAACCGCGCAAAATTTCGATTGAACTTTTTTTTGTCGTGAGATTACTTGTTACAATCTGCATTCTCTTACTTCGGTGTTGGTTCATTAGACATATTTTCCAGGGTGCCAACCTACTTAGAAATTTACAGCATACAACCCACATAAATATTTAAAAACTTCAAGTTAGGAATCTCCAGCCATAAGGGGCTTTCACATAGTTACGCATTTTTACCAAAAAAAATATTTTGTGAGAAGGGTTGCCACCTACGCTATTTTTTATAAAAAAAAACCTTCTAATAATTTTGTAACGGAAGTAATGCACAACAATCTCACAAAACGCTTTCCGAAAAGAAAATCCTAAATTCGGTGGACAGTTTTTAAACACGAACGTTTCCAACATTTTTTATTATGAGCATGTCTGACTTATTATTGAGAATCCCAATCAATTTTAGTCCAACAACAAGTTTTTTGGGGGGGGACACAGTAATACGTATAAACTATCGAATCCTGTCCCTGACTCCTTGATGCTCCCTTAATCCCCTCCCAAAAACAATATCCTCAGGAAAGCGGCGTACTCAATTAGTTTTAAAATGAGGACACTCACGATCTCAGATCCCTATGTTCAAAAGCTTTCATTTGTCAAAACAAAAACCATAGACCCAACACCACCTGAAGCACGAAGTACATCCGTTGGTATGCTCTAGGTATGCATGCAGTTCCACGGCCGCTGGTAGCTCTTTTTCTGGACGTCGGTTTACTGTCCTCATCTTTCCTGGATTTTGAGATTTCCTCGCAACAATGATCCTGTTTTTCCGAGTCCCCCACCCCTTCTTCCGTAATACTTCTTCCTCCCCTTTTTAAATGATCCTACGCCCCCGACCATCCAGTCCTGCTCTGGCCAAATCCTACCCACACCCCTATAAAGGCCCAGATACATACCTTGCCTCTGCCCAGAGTCATCTTCCGCAAGACCGGTGCACCTTCAGCAACGTAATTGGTAGTCTGATTCGGCCTCCTGCTTCGGCTCTGCCCTACACAAAAATAACAAATAGAAAACATAGAATAAGGCCCGTGGTCGGAGAGCTCAGTTAACATGAGCTCCATAATGACGTGCCAGCAGCCTCTTCTGTTTTAGAGCTGTCTTTTTTACGTTGACTCCGAGATGTTTGCTAAACCTACTTATAGAGCAAGACCCTTTTTTGGCCCCACCATTCGTCCCCCCACCACTCATTCGCTCTCCCTTGGTCCTATGAGCCTGTGTCAGACTTCCCAAGTTCCCTCTATTCAATACCCTGTACCACAGCCGCACACCACCGGCGCGTTCAACCCATTTGTCCGTGTTTAGCGTTTACTCAGTGTCGCTGTTTCCACTGCCCCCCTACCTTTTTTGTCTCTTATTTTTCGCGCAATTTTTATTTTGCCGGCAACCCTTTCACCGTACACCGTTTGTTTATCCGCCAACCCGTTAATCATGTCCGTTCCCGCCCCCGTCAATGGCCCTAGTTTCTCAATCTGCTCTTGCGCCTCCTACCTGCTCCCGTAAAGCAAGAAACCCCCCCCCTCACACGGTATTCTCAACCCACGTCAGCTCTGCCCTTCTGTATCCCTCTTTCTCTTCCAGCCCTGTGCCTCGCTCGTTTTTTGCCACCCAAATATACACAGGCACCCTCACCACTCTTTGCACTTATTTTCTACTAGCTTTTTTTTGTTCTCTTACTATTCACTTCTCGTCGCATTCTGTTTTCATCGCTACGGCATGTCATCTGTACACTCCATCCGCCCCGCCACCTGCCTCTCCCCCCGCCCCACCGCTCTCTCCACACTCTGCTGCCGTCAGTCCAGCTAGTACCTTGCGCCCAGCCTTTGCCCTCCATTGCCGTAGCCTTTCCTATGTGGCTGTCCTCTACTTCCTGCCAAGGTCCGTGTCGCCTACCATTCCCTCTGTCTTGGTGGCGTTTTCCCGGCCGAATTTCCTTCCTCGTTGCCCTCGGTAACCGCACCTACCCAAGCTTTGCACCTGCCTCCCGGCGCGTTTCCACTCAGCGTCGTTTTCTTATCTCTCTTCCACCCCCCCCGACCGGCATGCGGAGTGCACATTCGACGCGCGTGCAGCCCGCTCTCGTGCCTTACTTGAGGCAGTTTTCAAGTGTAGGTCGTA
>JARSSU010045195.1:0-12324 GCA_029619165.1 Eurosta solidaginis | reverse complement strand
GTACCCTGCAGTCAAACCAACTAGTTGTATACTAGAAGAATACTAGTTTGCCAAAAAACTATACTAGTATGAGTTCTGTCTTTTTTCCATATTACCAACTGGTATTTTTAACACGGCGATGTCCTACGAAATATCAATTGCCAACCTCTGCATCAGCATAATACCAATTGACAAACTAGTCATTATATACACCAACATCATACCAGATGACATACTAGTCAGCATACCCATCAGAGTCATACCAATTAACATACTAGTCAGCCTTTGCGCCAGCATTATACCAGATGGCATACTAGTTATTATATACACCAATATCATACCAATTGCCATACTAGTCAGTAGACTGGGTTGGTCCCCATACAAAAAAAAAGTTGCTAATGTCCGCCCCTAAAGTTGTAGATTATGTTGAGAGGGTTTCGAAAAATGTTTTTTAATTTTTTTTGATCCTTCGAAATGCAGCCAAAAAGGTTTTTTCGTTGTAACTTGGTTATTTGACGACCGATTTTTAAAATTGATATGTAATATAATACGAATCGTTTTCACATGATTAGGTCAGCTAAAAAATTTTACCCCCCCCTAATGTATGTTTTTTTCCTTAACCAAACGAAAGTCCTTAAAAATTCAAGAAAATGTTGCTTTGAAACCATATTACTAAAATAATAAACAAAGAAGTTATAGCACTTTCAATATTTATTGCAACTGTTATTTTACCTGATTCTTATTATACTTAGACCTGAAACTCATGATATTTTTGTAGGAAAAATTGCAGGGTTTGGATTGAAAAGTTAATAAAGATATGCCAAATATCAGGAATAGGGGAAGTCAAAGTAAATAAGTGAGTCAAACCTGTAGTTTCGTATTTATAATAATAACGTTATGCGACAAAATCAACTTTTTTTCTGGGTATTGGAAAACACCCACTTTTTTGTAGAGATTGAGGCTTAAGTAAACAAAATACTATCTCCGTTTTCCCACATTAAATCCCTCAAGCCAAGAGAACTGCTAGGGTTCATCATGGAAGTCGGATGGGATGAGGTGCTGACCAAAGGTCGCAGTGCAATCCTCAATAAATTATCTATCTATCTACCGGAGTAGTGGTTGACTGTGTAAAAACAGGCCGAGCTGCACTAGCGCCGTCCTGATATGAGTGTTAATGGAGTTCAGAATAGTGGTAGTGATATGCACTTTACGGAAGTCATGCTTATGGCTGGATAACCGAACAATTTCATTTAATTGAGGGAATCAAAACGGCTTTAAACGTTTTCGTTACTGACTAAAGGGATAATATCGGTAGATACTGGCTGGGTTTCCGGTCTTTCTCTGTTATTCTGGAAAGGCATAGGCTTGTAACAACAAGTAGAAAAAATGTCCTAGGCTACTGATGCCCTCATGGCACAGGTGTTTTGGCATCGGTATAGGTCTTCCGTCTGGGACTATTGATATGGATGGCTTGGCGTTTTCAATAACTTCTTTAACATCTGTTGAGGTAACGGTGAGGGTTGACTCGTCATGCTTGTGTTTATGTGCCCGTTGATTTGGACGATATCTAGCATTTTCAACTGAAGTATGCATTGCAAATTGGCTACAGAAAGCACTCGCGCATTTCCTCGAGCCGACAGACGGAATTATAGTCAAATAAATTATTTAAATACTAACTAGTATTAATAACACCACAAAATTATAGCCAATGAACTAGAGTTGGGTCGTTTCGTTCTGAACTTGTTCAATTGACCGGGTCTCTCAACTGAACAAGTGAACTAAATCTTCGATTTCGGTTCTATTTGTTCTTTTAGTTCATTTGTTCTTTTAGTTCGTTTTATCTAATGTTATTCTTTCTCTCATATCGTTCGCGAACATACATACGTAAATTCATACATACATACGCAGAAATTCACAGTGAGCACGAATGTCGATGATGCCACTTACACTAAAGATATGTGTGATCACCTTTGTGTGTGGCACTGCTACATGCACATTTAAATATACCTACACAAAGCATTGCTGCATACACACCCCACTCTATACTTGTAGGCTTTTTCCGCGGGGGCGAGCAGCAGTGAACAAATTTTCTTAAAAAAAACAAGAACAAATTAACAAAAAGAACAACTTGTTCGTTCATCAGAAAAAGAACGAAAGATTCGAATCTCTGAAATGAACGAAAAAGCACAACTCTACAATGAACCATTCTAAAACTTACCAGTATGATGAACGCCACACACTTCTAGTCAATTAACTACTCATACAACAACTAGTATGAATAACACCACAAAATTATAGTCAATGAACTATTCAAAAACTGACTAGTATGAATAAACCCACAAAATTCTAGTCAATGAACTAGAATGTTTGCTGACTACTTTGGCTTTTGACTGCAGGGTATGTATGCACGTGAATCAGATGAGCTTCTCTGTTTATGTTTACAAACAGAAGAGTTTGTTTTGATACGCTTCTTCGTCGGTTTAAAGTCGCGTTTCTTTTGTGAAGCTGAGTGCGCTTGATTGCACTGTTAGGAGAGTGCAGCAAAGAAAGATGAAAAACTTGCAAATATGAGAGAGGTTGAGAAATTTGATCAGCAGTACACAACTCTCGTTGCTATGGTAGCTATACGTGCTGGGAGAATGTCGCTGGAAGAGCGACTTTAACATGTGAGTAAACACGTATGATTTCTCAGAGTGGAGAAATAGGAATGTTGGAAAAGCAACTTGAAATTATTTGTAAATGTATGTAAGTATATACGTATGAATATTATGATTTTTATATATGCTGACAAGCAAGAAAAAATGACTTGGAAGAAGTTGAACTGTATCGCCAAGTTCAACGCTCTGTGCGAACAAGGGGGTAAACTCAGCTGTAGAAGACATTTTTGCTGATGTTGTTCTTGCACAGTGGGTTTGAGTAGGCAAGTAAACTGCAATTTTTTTGTTGGTTAAATACCACTAGAAATTTGTATACTTATATATATATATATATAATTGGCGGATTTTGCCTATTGGTATAGCGGAATATTTTCTACCAATTTTTGGTTGCAAAAAGGTTGCAATAACCAACGGTGAGAAAATTTCCGCAATATCCATGTATATATGTGGATAGATATATATATATATATATATGTTTTTGCAGTTTACAAAAATAATATAACTTTTGTGGAAAAAAGTTGTATTATTTTCTATGTTTTTATGAGAAATAAAAAAACTGCCTACTCACCGATTCCTGTATTCTGTTCCTTATGGGGTTGTTGTTGCTGCCTGTTCGCTTGTTGTTGATTCTGCTTAGCTGGCTGTTGTTGCTGCTTCTTGGCTGTTGGGTGGGTAAAGATGATTTTATATGAATGCAAACCTTTCCTTCTTTTGTTTTTTAAAAATTAAGATTTTTGCGGAATTTTTTAAATTTGTATTTTTTTCTCTCAAAATTTTCAGAAAATTTTTTTTTCATTAAAAAGGGTGTGCACCAAAAAACAATTTTTTTTTGTAAATATTAGTGTATATCTTGTATTGCTTTTTTTCAAGCACTTTGAAATTCTTTTTTTTTGTTTTTTTTTCCACTTTTCCAACTGAGGATTTTTGTTTTTTTATATATGTGGATATGTTTATGTGTAGATTGAAGTATGTGTAGGTACCCGTATATGTTTTTTTGTCCAGCACTTCCTTCACACAGTTTTCAATTCTTGTATTTTGTTTTAACTTTTTATTTATTTACGAACGAAGATTCGATTTTCAATAAATTTTAATTAAATATTTTAGGGGCGGGCCAAAGATGGCTGCGAAGGACCATGAAAAAACTCTGGCCTTTCTTCGCTACACTTAACGCTTCAAAATAAAAAATTATTTAAATACGTTACAAATTCAGGTTTTTATTGTTTAATAATTAAGTATATAACTTGTTAAAAACTTCAGCTTCTGACTTGAAATATTCACAAATTCAAAGTATTAAATAAATGTATATAAAGGGAGCGCGTCCGCGGTTGCCGGTAGATAATGCTTGACTGGTTCGTGCAATAATTGTTGAAGACGATGGCAGTGGTCGTTTGTTAGTGTTGGCGCCTTCCACTTCGCCGCGCACGGCTGCGCGTAAGGATGGCGCGCGTCGCCGTCTAATTATTGTGATGTAGGCGGCTTAAACAACTTAAAAACAAAATGTATATTTTAATTCGAAAAAACTGTATTGTGCTATTCACGTAAGTGTGCCTTTCAGGTTATCAGCTCGTTTAGATATTTGCTTTACTCTATTACAAAAATAAATACATTGACAAAAATAATTTTTAAACTGAAAACTTGATAAGCAGGCTAACGTGAATAGCTCGTATATTTTAATTGCTCCTTGGGGACGGGGCCGCGTGTAAAGGCTAGTAATATTATAAATGCGAAAGTTTGGATGTTTAGATGTCCAGACGTTTTGTCTTTGTGGCTCAATCACGCAGGAATGGCTGGACGGGTTTGTATGAAATTTGACACACATATAGCCAATAGTCTAGAAGGATCTACTAGCTAAATTTTTTGAAAAGGGGGGATGTCCCCGTCCCCTAGACACAGTTATAATTTAATAATTGTATTTTTTCGTTTTTGTGACTGAATCACGCCAGAACGTCTACACGGATTTTGATTAATTTGGGACACAGATAGACAATAGTATAATGGTGAAATTTTTTCGAAAATGTAAAGGGGGTGAGGGGACCCCCGACCCTTCGAACAATTACTTTTTAATAATTTTACACATTATAACTTTACGTTCACTGACCTTCACCAATATTACAAACTCAGTAGGTCGAATACAAACTGAGCAGTGACATCCATCCGTCTCCTCACCCCCTGTTCACCCTCTATGCCCCTAGTGCAAAATCTATAAATTGTTATAACTCAATAAACATTTTTTCTAAATCAATAATTTTTGTTATCTGTCTCATACAGATCGATATCTAGACAATTTTGGAAAAATGATCGGTGGAGCTCTCCGTCTCCTCCCACCATCCTCCCTCCTTCAATTGTTTTTATTAGCAAGGTTTTTTTAGCTTTACCTGTGTGTTTGTTTGTAACTCTTCATTCGCTTCAACGCGCCTGCTGCCTTATTAACATGCTTTTATAATTAGCTTCACCTTATTTGCAATCCCGTCTGGGTCATATCGAGACCCTTCCGGGATCATTTCTGGATGGCTTTCGGGATCCCGTCGGGGTAATTTCGGGACTTTTTTGGGACTATTTCGGTATAATTTTGGGACACTTCCGTGATCATTTCTGGGTAGTTTTCGGGATCTGTCCGGCCTCAAGTCGGAACAATTTCGGGACTTTTTCTGGACTATATGAGGGTCATTTCGGGACTTTTACGGGATCATTTCTGGATGATTTTCGGGTTCCCGTCGGGGTTATTTCGGAATCATTTGGTTTATCTTCCAGAAAAATTTCTGAATAATTTTTGGGATTCGTCCGGGTACCCGCCAGGGTGATATTGGGATCATTTTGGGACCATCACGGGATCATTACTGGATAGTTTTCGGGATCCTTCCGGGATCCCGTCGGCTTTATTTCGCAACTTTTTCGGAATATTCCGGGGTCATTTGGGGATCCTTCCGGGACCATTTCTGGATAACTTCGGGATCCCGTCAAGATGGATGGGTAATTTCGGGACTATTTTGGGATCATTTGGGGACCCGTCCGGCATTATTCCTGGATAGTTTTCGGTATCCCATCAAGGTAATTTCGGGGCTTTCTAGGGATTATTTTGGGATCAGTTGGGACCCTTCAGGGATCTTTCCTGGACGGCTCACGGAATCTCGTCGGGGTCATTTCGTGACATTTTCTGGATTATTTCGGGTTCATTTAGGGAGCCTGCCGGCATCAGTTCTCTATGGTTTTCGGGATCAATCTTGGATCAGGGTCATTTCGGGTTCATTTGTGGATTCTTTATGGATTATATCTGGATGATTTCTGGGATCCGTGCGGGATTATTTCGGAATAATTTGGGGATCCTTCTGGAATCATTTCTGGATGGTTTTCAGCATCAGTCCGGGATCCCGCCAGAGTAATTTCGGGGCTTATGCGGAACTATTCCGGGATCTTTTCGGGACCGTTCCGGTATCCCATCGGGGTTATTTCCTGAACTTTTCTGGACTATGTCGTGATTATTCGGGCACCCTTCCGGAATCATTTGTGGATGCTTTCTGGGATCCGTCGGGATCCCGTCGGGGTCATTTCGTGAATTTTTCCGGAATCATTTCTGGATGGTTTTCGGGATTTGTCTGGGATCCCGTCAGGATCGTTTCGGGACAATTTTGGTATCATTTTGGGACCCTTCCTGGATCATTTTAGGACTCTGCGAAACCGGTAGTTCAGCACACATGCCTTTTTAATTATGAGCTTTTATGGCCATATATTTGCTGCTAATTATTTGTAATTTAATTTCGGTATGTTTTATCTTTAATATCTAACACAGCTTTTTCGTTCTATTTTTGATTTTTTTAAATTAATCTTGTAACGAATTGTTATAAAAATAATTTAACTTTTGTAATATTTTAACCAACTAAATAACCGAAAAAGCAATACTCTTTACATGTAAAAAATTATTTTTGTTTTTGTTTAATTGTAGTTTCAATCCTTTGTTCTATGAATAGTAATTCCTTCACCCCTGTCTTATCAATTAATTTAACATAAACCAAAATGTAATTTTTTAATTCGAGAAAACTGTATTGTACTATTCACGTAAGCGTGCCTATCAGATTATCAGCTCATTTAGTTGTTTTTTTAACTTGATAAGCAGGTTATTTTGTCATTAGCTCATATATTTTATTTTCTCCTTGCGGACAGGGCCATACTAGTATAAATACTAGTATAAAAACAAATAACGGTGTCAAAATTCGGGTGTAACGTTCGGTTATATACTCAGCGTGAGTTTAAATTGTACAGTTCATTTCAGATAAATTACTTTTTCGAATCTTGTTACAATGGTTTTATATTTTTGAGGCTCTGCTTGATCGGTATAGGGGCGTAGCACCACCCATTAAAAAGAAATGCCTCCAATTTCCTCCGCAATAAAACTTGATAAGTGATTCATCGTTGATACGAAACTGTTTTTCGCTAAGATATAGCTTATTATTCTAGTCTACGACCCTTTTAAACATCCCCTCCATTTTTACTAGAAATATTTCCTACTATAAGGAATATATGTGCACTAGGGCGGGTCGATTTAAAAATCGCTCATTGCTCTGTGAGAATCGTATTCTAGGGATCAAAATAAGAAACTTTGCCGAAGGAACCATACCTCTAAAACGAATTCCAGGTAGGAGCAAATTTTGAAAAATCCCACTTTGACCCATTAGAGTGCTCCAATCGAGTCCAAATGTATGACCGACCCCCACTAACTTTGGAGACCCGACCCACCGATGCCAGTGACACACCCCCTGGAACATTTAAAAAAATTATTATAAATTAGCGTTTTTACAACCCTTTAAAACCAAGGCATCACTGTGATGCATTTGCATGTCGTAAACATAGTTGTGTGGGTTTTTTATTCAACCGCAACAGTTTTTGTGAATGCATTAAGTCTTTGTGAAGAACTCAAAGTGTGAAGTGCCAATTTCAGATAAAAAAATATTTCAAAAAAAGTAATAAGTGAAGTGACCATTCCAAATCAAAAAGTTTACAATGAATCCACCATCCTCTACACCGCAAGATGAAGCAACTACATCAACAACTATCGAAAACCCAATGAGTCATATACCCAAGCATGATGTTACTGTTTTTGGTGTGTCTACTGATTTAACTGATCTTAATTTACCAACCCATCTGGATATCTTGAGATATTATTTTTACTTAAGCGAACGTGCTAAAACAGAACAAAAAAAGTTTTCCCATAAATCATTCACTATTCAAGTAGATAAGTTTATTGGAATTTTGGAAAAACTTGGTGTGGAAATAATGCTGAAAAAAGGTGTATTTAATAAATTGAATAAATTGCTTGACAAGTATCAAGAGCAAATCAAGAGAAGAAACAACACCCATTGGTTGGTCACGGTTTCTAGAACCTCGTTTACGCAAAATTGTCAATCAAGTAATTAAAGATATTTCATATTATGCGCATTCGGAAAATATCTTGTTATCAATGTTGTTTGATGATAGCAAAGAAAAGCGCGACTGTGCCATCAAGAAAATTCTACGCTATCGAACCGATGTTGACGAGCCAATGGAACTTAGAGTTTATAAAAAACCAGATATGAACTTTAATTGCACAAGTTATACGGAAATGATCAATTTGAATGATATAAATATCGTATTTGAACCACCATTCACGCGAAGCATTCCATTCACGCGATACATTGAAAGAATATTTAAATCAAGATGATCCACCGTTTAATGATCCAAAAATAGGCTGTTATGGCGAGGACATTAGAGAGCCGTGCGAAAATGCCCAGACATGAAAGTAAAAAAGGCTTCAAACAATAATTTTTTTTAGTTTCTTTTCTATAACTCACTTAAATTAATTTTTCATTTACATATGTTCTGACTAAATAAACTTCTTAAGAGAAAAAATAATATTATTATAAATAAATAATAAATAATATATATTTTTGCCGGCTCGAGGTCAATTAAAAAATAAACACAAGTTTTCTTTAAAAATCCGATATATTTCGGTTACTCCGCGGTAACCGTCCTCAGGGATATAAACTGCAAAATCTATACAAACAAATAACATTATATAAACAAAATATTGATGAAACAGTAACAACAAATGACACATTAATTTACACGTCCTCTTGCTTAGGCGTGGAGTTTGTTACTACTTTATTTGTAATTAAATGTCTGTAAATATGCGCGACGTTGTCCGTGTCAGTCTTGTAGTTCAGTCGTATATTTGGCGGAGTGTTTATAATGTGTAACATTTCAAGTGAGAAACGCTTGGAATAATTTGCTTCTTGCTGTAAGATGGATGCTTTAGCGAAACTGGGAGAGTGTCCGCTCGATGCACAGTGTGCCATTAGCGCAGTTTTATGTGTAAAAGAATTTTGGCATTGTTTGGTGTCTGACTTGTGCTGTGCCAATCGCGTTTTTATACCTTTCATGAAAATGAAATGGTATATTAAGTTTCGTCACGAAACCGAAAATTGTAAGTCCTTAAAGGAAAATAGATAGACCCACCATTAAGTATACCGAAATAATCAGGTTGAAGAGCTGAGTTGTTTTAGCCATGTCCGTCTGTCCGTCTGTCCGTCGTCGTCTGTCTGTTTGTATGCAAACTAGTCCCTCAATTTTTGAGATATCTTGATAAAATTTGGTGAGCAGGTGTATTTGGGTGTCCGATTAGACATTTGTCGGAACCGACCGGATCGGACCACTATAGCATATATCCTCCATACGACCGATTTTTCAGAAAAAGAGGATTTTTGTAATATCTTACCCAATTTAACAGATTGAAGCTTCAAACTTCACCATATACTTTCGTATATTGAACATATTGTTGCCTGAAAAAATTTATGAGATCGGTCGTATATATAGTATATATCCCCCACAACCGATTGTTCAGATAAGGAACTTTTCGTAATTACTGCCCTATTTTAAGAGCTAGAGGCTTCAAATTTCAGCGAATGCTTACGTATATAGCATATATTGTTGTCTGAAAAAATCATAAAGATCGGTGGTATATATAGTATATATATGGTGGTATATATAGCATATATATATAGTATATATATATATTTTCGCAAATTTTTGCCCCATTTTAATAGCTAGAAGCTTCAAATTTCACCGAATATTTACTTATATAGCATATATTGTTGTCTGAAAAAATCATAGAGATCGGTTGTATATATAGTATATATCTCATACAACCGATTGTTCAGATAAGAAACTTTTCGCAATTTCTACCCCATTTTAACAGCTATAAGCTTCAAATTTAACCGATTGCTTACGTATATAGCATATATTGTTGTCTGAAAAAATCATAGAGATCGGTTGTATATATAGTATATATCTCATACAACCGATTGTTCAGATAAGAAACTTTTCGCAATTTCTACCCCATTTTAACAGCTATAAGCTTCAAATTTCACTGATTGCTTACGTATATAGCATATATTGATGTCTGAAAAAATCATTGAGATCGGTGATATACATAATATATATCTCATACAACCGATTGTTCAGATAAGAAACTTTGCGCAATTTCTGCCCCGTTTTAACAGTTAGAAGCTTCAAATTTCACAAAATGCTTTCGTATATAGCATATATTGTTGTCTGAAAAAATCATAGAGATCGGTGGTATATATATTATATACTTCATATAAACTGTCATATTGACCCCTTTTTTACGGCTAGAAGCTTCAAGATTCATCAAATTTCATCAAATAGTTACGTTTACGTCATATATTTTTGAAATACGTGATTCGTAGCCATAGTTTTTACATGCAGACCACAAAAAACGTGAAGCTTTGCATCCTCACACAGATTACCTACCTATTTTTTATTTTATATTTATCTTAAAATCGTTTAGATATGTTCAAATTTCACCAAATGCTTACGTGTATAGCATATATTGTTGTCTGAGAAAATCATAGATACCGGTGGTATATATAGTATATATCCCATACAACCGATTGTTCAGATAAGAAACTTTGCGCAATTTCTTCCCCATTTTAACAGTTATAAGCTTCAAATTTCACCGATTGCTTACGTATATAGTATGTATTGTTGTGTCAAAAAATCATAGAGATCGGTGATATATATAATATATATATGATGGTATATATAGTATATATATATAGTATATATATATTTTTTTTACGATTTCGGCCCCATTTTAACAGCTAGAAGCTTCAAATTTCACCAACTGCTTACGTGTATAGCATATATTGATGTCTGAAAAAATCATTGAGATCGGTGGTACACATAGTATATATCTCATACAACCGATTGTTCAGATAAGAAACTTTGCGCAATTTCTGCCCCATTTTAACAGTTAGAAGCTTCAAATTTCACAAAATGCTTACGTATATAGCATATATTGTTGTCTGAAAAAATCATAGAGATCGGTCGTATATATATTATATACTTCATATAAACTGTCATTTTGACCCCTTTTTTACGGCTAGAATCTTCAAAATTCATCAAATTTCATCAAATAGTTACGTTTTCGTCATATATTTTTGAAATACGTGATTCGTAGTCATAGTTTTTACACGCAGACCACAAAAAACCTGAAACTTTGCATCCTCACACAAAGTACCTACCCGTTTTTTATTTTATATTTATCTTAAAAATCGTTAAGGTATGTAGATCTGTTCACTATATATTTCTTATCTTATACATCCGATTATTCGGAGATTACGAACGGGATAAGATTATTGTTCAGCCCCATTCATGAAAGGTATGAAGTCTTTGGCACAGCCGAAGAACAGTCCCGTTCTTACTTGTTAATTCTGATTTGGTTGTACCAACGTATACCTGTTGCACAGCTCTTTCTGGTTTCCATTACATGGGATTTATAATGACATTACTTTTGTCCATTCCGGTATTTTTGACTTAGTTCTGTTAAATATGTTTTTAAGGGTACTTGTAGGCTTGTGAGATATTTTTATTTTCTCTTTGTCGTAGCAATCTGACATCATTAAGCGTTCAGATAAATGGGGTACGTAAGTTACCGATTTGAATAGTTGGGTTTGTCTTGAATTTGATGCTGAATATTGAATTTTGATCTTTTAATTAGGGAGTTTATAATGTTGTCTGGGAAGTCATTTTGTTTGTAATAAATATTTATTCGTCCGTAATCTCCTTGTGGTAGTTTTGTCAGATACTATTTAACATGCGTCGTATACAGCCCATTGCTGTATTCATGATCATCGTTTTAGGATGTTTAGAGTTAAAATTGATGATTCGTCCAGACGCTGTTTGTTTCTCATACCACCGTAATTTTAGCTGGTTACCTTCTTTATTATAATGGAGTCCAGATAACGGTAATTTGCCCCCGTCTTCTAAATCTACAGTAAACTTGATATTCTTGTGAAAGGAATTAAGCGTATTCAGCGTATTTGAATCTCGTTTTCTTGTATGATTGCAAAAAGGTCATCAACATATTTTGTAAGTACTCTCGGTTTCTGTTTTTAGTTTTGTCATTGTTTTTTCCAAAAGTTTCTTCCATAATTATGTCAGCAATGACTGGCGATGCAGGTGATCCCATGGCATTCCTTTTAATTGTGTGTAGATTGTGTCGTTAAATTTGAAGTACCTATTTTCTTCGATGCAAAATTTAAGTATATCCATAAACGTTTTCTTTGGTATCCTGGTGTGTCTTTTATAATCGTCCATTTATCTTGAAATAATGTCAAGTGCTAATTGTGTAGGTATG
>JARSSU010045194.1:17500-65757 GCA_029619165.1 Eurosta solidaginis | reverse complement strand
CACTGTCCCGCACTGTCAAAAACCAGATACCAATGCCTCCACAGGAGGGTGGGTCCGTGTGTAGAAGTCCACGAAAGTGGGGAAAGCTTCTGACCGCCATTCACCTGGGAATGGCCAGAGCGATTCTTTTGCATGCGGTTCAAGCAGCCCACTACTGCCGGTCGCTTGCGGCCAAGTATCCTCTGGGTAGCCGCTAAACACCCGTTTAGCGGTGAGCTAATGTGAGAAGGCGACAACCTGGCTAGGCCACTCTGACATAATCGGTTTAAGGGCTAGCCGGGGGGAGATTTCATCGGCAGCGTCTGTACACCTCTAGGTGCGGCTGCAAGCGGGCGTCTGTCTTGGAGCAAGCGGCTCGCTATATAAACGTGCCAAGTAATATTTTCACCCCCGCTGAGCGGGTTGTGCGCTGGGCTTGGGACCCGCCACGTAAAACCATACTCCAATGAAATATAACAACAAGCCTCGGATAAATACACTCTCTATTGATGACGACCATGGCAAACGTTTGAAGGACAATGAATTGAGGGCATGCACCTGGAACGTCCGCTCCCTGAATGGGATTGGTGCAGATGCCCGGCTGGTTGATGTCCTCGTCAAAGCAAAATCTGACATCACCGCCATCCAAGAAATGCGTTGGACGAAGCAAGGAAGAAAGAAGATCAAAAATTGTGACATATATTGGAGTGGCCATGCGAATAAGCGCAGTTTCGGCGTCGGATTCGTGGTGGGAGAGAGACTTTGTCGCCAAGTGCTGGCGTTCACGCCTGTGGACGAGCGTCTCGCCGCTATCCGAATAAAAGCAAAATTTTTTAATATATCATTCATCTGCGCCCATGCGCCGACAGAGGAGAAAGACGATGAGGTGAAAGACACTTTTTATGAACAATTAGAACGCACATACGAGCGCTGCCCCCGTCATGATATAAAAGTCGTGCTTGGCGACTTTAACGCCAGGGTGGGCAAAGAAGGTGTTTTTGGCCCTACAGTCGGAAAGTTCAGCCTACACAATGAAACTTCTCCTAACGGACTGAGGCTGATTGACTTTGCCGGTGCTCGAAACATGGTCATATCAAGCACGAGGTTCATGCATAAAAAGATACATCAAGCTACATGGCTGTCTCCTGATCGAAATACTCGCAATCAGATCGATCACGTTGTGATAGACGGACGGCATGCCTCCAGTGTTTTAGATGTGCGAACGATCCGAGGACCTAACATCGATTCGGACCATTATCTCGTTGCAGCCAAAATACGCACCCGCCTCAACGCGGCTAAAAACAAGGAACAAAAAACACAAGGAAAGCTAGACGTCGAAAAGCTTCAATCACAACAGACTGCCAATGATTTCGCAACTCGACTCTCACACCTGCTCTCTGAGGGCACAACTCATCCTGAAGGAATACAGGAGCAGTGGGAGCATATCTCCAAAGCACTTCGTACTGCCGCCGAGGAAAAAATTGGTTACCGGCGGCCACGAAAAAAACAACTGGTATGATGAAGAATGCCGCGTTGCAACCGAAAGAAAAGACGCTGCCTACAGGGCTACGTTAAAAGCGAGCGCGACAAGAGGAGTGTGTGAACGCTATCGTGAGTTGAAAAGGGAAGCGAGACGCCTTTTCAGGAAGAAAAAAGCAGAAGCAGAAAGGCGTGAGTGCGAGGAGCTTGAGCTGCTAGCCACCAGGAATAACGCCCGAAAATTCTACCAAAAAATACGGCGACAGACGGAAGGTTTTAAGACCGGGGCAAACTCCTGTAGGAATGAAAACGGCGACCTTGTAACTGATGTCCAGAGAGTGCTTAGATTATGGAGGGAACACTTCTCTGCTCTCCTAAATGGAGGCAGCAATTCACCGCGCAGAGATGAAGAACCCGATCCCGCAATCGATGATGATGGAATATATGTCCCCCCGCCCGATTATGACGAAGTTAGAATAGCAATAACCAGATTGAAAAACAACAAGGCCGTGGGCGCTGATGGATTGCCTGCGGAGCTATTCAAGTCGGCGGCGAGGAGTTGGTAAGGCGCATGCAGCAGCTTCTTAGCAAAATATGGGCGGACGAAAGCATGCCCGACGGTTGGAATCTAAGTGTTCTTTGCCCAGTCCACAAGAAGGGGGATACTGCAAAATGCACCAACTATCGTGGAATCAGCCTTCTTAATATCGCATATAAGGTCCTTTCAAGTGTATTGTGCGAAAGATTGAAGCCCACCGTGAACCGGCTGATTGGACCTTATCAGTGCGGCTTCAGACCTGGTAAATCTACCATCGACCAGATTTTCACAATGCGCCAAATCTTGGAAAAAACCCGTGAAAAGAGAATCGACACACATCACCTCTTCGTCGACTTTAAAGCCGCCTTCGACAGCACGAAAAGGAGCTGCCTATATGCCGCTATGTCTGAATTTGGTTTCCCCGCAAAACTTATACGGCTGTGCAAAATGACGTTGAGCAACACCATCAGCTCAGTCAGAATTGGGAAGGACCTCTCCGAGCCGTTCGAAACTAAACGAGGTTTCAGACAGGGTGACCCCCTATCGTGCGATTTCTTTAATTTGATGCTGGAGAAAATTATACTAGCTGCAGAACTTAACCGCACTGGAACAATATACTATAAAAGCGTGCAATTACTGGCATATGCTGATGACATTGATATCATCGGCCTAAACACCCGCGCTGTTAGTTCTGCTTACTCCAAGCTGGAAAAAGAAGCGGTAAAGATGGGTTTGATGGTGAATGAGGACAAAACGAAGTACCTGCTGTCATCGAGCAAAGAGTCAGCGCATATGCGCCTTGGCAACCACGCTACTGTTGGCAGCCATAATTTCGAAATAGTAAAAGACTTCGTTTATTTGGGAACCAGCATCAACACTAGCAACAACATCAGCACTGAAATCCAGCGAAGAATCAATCTTGCCAATAAATGCTACTTTGGACTAGGTAGGCAATTGAAAAGTAAAGTCCTCTCTCGGCGAACGAAAATCATACTCTACAAGTCACTTATCGTACCCGTCCTGCTATATGGGGCAGAAGCATGGACCATGACAACAGCAGATGAAGCGGCTTTGGGAGTGTTCGAGAGAAAAGTTCTTCGAAAGATTTATGGACCTCTACGCGTTGGCGTTGGCGAGTACCGAAGAAGATTTAATGATGAGCTGTACGAGCTATACGCAGACATCAACATAGTCCAGCGAATTAAAACGCAGCGGCTGCGCTGGCTAGGCCATGTTATGCGAATGAAAGATGATGCTCCGGCCAAGAAAGTGTTTCTATCGGAACCCGCCTATGGAAGCAGATGTAGAGGGCGGCCCCCACTCCGTTGGAAGGACCAGGTGGAAAACGATTTAAACTCCCTTGGTGTGACCAATTGGCGCCGGTTGGCGGAGCGAAGGAGCGACTGGCGCGCCTTGTTGGACGGCCATAACCGTTTAGACGGTTAAGCGCCAATTAAGTAAGTAATGCCTCCACAGACACTCTTTTGGGTGCCTTTAGGAGCTTGAAGCTATAAACCCAAACGAAATCTTGCGTTTCATTAGGCAAACGCGCTGGTTTAGCCTCACTGGGGTATAAACTTTCTTCCTCTTCTTCGAAAGTAGGGTAATAGGAAATAGGGCCCCGCGTGGTAGCACAACGGGCCACAACGGCCCACGTGAGTCTCCGCTCGGACAGCGGAGGCAGCCACTCTAACCTAACCTAACCTAGGTTGAACTGGCCGGTCCATGAGGACCTCACATAGACTGAATAAGTCCGTAGTGTTACCAGAAGTTTGTTTTAATGACCAAACTGAAAAACCCTATCAAAAACCAGGACCTATGTTATAAAATAACTCCGTCCTCTTGGCAAATACTAGAAGCTTCCTAGGATTTAAGCCACTTGCTGCTTCTAGATCTGACAGCTGTATCACTCCTAATAGCTGGAGTCTTAGCCTGGCAAGCGCAGGGCAAGAGCACAGAACGTGCTCGATCGTTTCCTCCTCCAGCCCGCACTTCCTACATCTGCTATCACTGACCACGCCTAATTTAAAGGCATGTGATGCCAGAAGGCAGTGTCCAAGCAGAATACCCGTCATGAGTCTACAGTCCTCTCTTTTTAATGATAGAAGCAACTTTGTTAGTCTATGGTTGTAAGACCTGCACACAATCTTCGACACTTTACAGCCCCGCGCTTGAACCCACGCCTTTCCTGCTTGATCGATCATGTGCACCTCTCGCCTTCGCTTAATTTCGCCCAGCTAATTGGGACGTCTACGGAGCAAGCTTCTATTCCCATATGCCCTGGGACCCAATATAGATGTATGCTTCTCCCTGTACCGATTCTCTCCAGGGACTGCTTACACTCTAACACGCATTTAGATGCTGTGGTATGCGAGATTATTGCCTTAATTGCTGCTTGACTGTCAATATAAAAGTTAACACGCTAGTTAACAGGCTAGTTTCTTCCAGGGCTTCTACTGCTTTGGTTACGGCTACTATTTCCGCTTGGAAAACGCTACAGTAATCCGGCAGCCTGTATGATCTGTTTATTTCCGGATCAGCACAGTATACCGCAGACCCTACTCCTTCCACTACTTTGGAACCATCTGTGTACACATGTATCGCCTCGTCCGCCATTGTGGGCTTAAGATCGCCCTCGAAGCGCAGATAGGGAATCAGGTAGTCTGTTCGTCTTGTGATTGATGACGCCATACTACTATGGCTGTATGGTCGGCGCTCAAGCTGCCCCGAGGCACCGACCCTGGTTGCAGTTGTTAACGCTATGTTCTTTGCTACCAGGTCTACAGGTCATTCTTACTCTTCTATTTCCTCTTCCCTCTGCGTTCGCGATACATATCTACACATTCAAACTATGTGAGGTCTTTAATAACCATACAATTCAACCGCGTCTGCGTTCTTCCTGTTTACCTTAATCGGCTCAGTCACGTCTTTCATTACCTTAATCGGTAAATATTTCCGCTTCTCCTTCTACTCTTCCTGCTCTTGCTCTTACATAAGTCTAACTCTCACTATTACACTCAATCTTATCCTAGGGTTATTCTTACTCTTCCTCTTAACCTCTAGTTCGTACGTTTTCTCAAACCATTACTCTTATTACTTTAACTCCCTCTCTCCCTTTTATTTCGATTCCCCTTTTCCAAAGTGGATACTTGGCAGTTTTCCACACATTTCATTAAAAAAGTAGTAAAAAAAAAGTATCAATATAGTACCAAAATTTTTCCCTCCCTACTACTTACAAATTCATGATCAGATTATGAGCGCTGTCGTTGTTGTACTACTGGTTTCACCTGTCTGGTTTTATTGCATCATGAGCTACAAGTAAAATGGTAATTTCTCCGTTTTCAAAGCATTGCTAAGCATTGTATCCCTCAAAATTTTATTTAAAAATAACCGATTACAAAACCAAAAAATAACCAAAGATGTGGACGGTATTTCTCCTTTTTCCTCACTTCAATTTTCGATGCTGGTTTATAAAAAAGGCCGGCCATTCTGGATGTTGCAGCAGGTTAAACTCTTAGTTGTCCAGAATCAACCACGACATACGTAACCATCTTTTCAATTGTAATGTGGAACCTTCGCCTCTAACACCAATTTCCCTATGGTCCGCCCCTGTTGAACTGCCAGTTTCCTTGGACTTCCGTTAAAGGACTTTGATCACAATTTGTGAGTAGTCGTGCCCATTGAATGGGGCGAAGCACTGTTAACACAACAACATGAGAGACCGGCAATAAAAAATGGGTTAATTTTAATCAGAGTTGCTCAACCCCTTTACACTTATAGCACTTTTGTTTTTGTTTTGCCCTGAAGAATAGGCACAGATACCAATTCACACTTTGAATATAAAACACGTATGGGACTGTCTTCAGAAGACTTCATACCTTTCATGAATGGGGCTGAACAATAATCTTATCCCATTCGTAATATCCATATAATCGGCTGTATAAGATATGAAATATATAGTGAACCGATATACATACCTAAGCGATTTTTAAGATAAATATATAATAATTTTTTGTGGTCTGCATGAAATAGCTATGACCGTGAATCACTTATCTCAACAATATATGACGTAAACGTAAGTATTTGATAAAATTTTAAGCTTCTAACCGTTAAAATGGGGTCTATAATATATATACCACCGATCTCTATTGTTTTTTAGAATACTACATATACTATATACGTAAGCATTTGGTGAAATTTGAAGCGTCTAGCTGTTACAATGGGGCAGTAATTACGAAAAGCTTCTTATCTAAACAACCGGTTGTGGGGGATATATGCCATATATACGATCCATTTTTTTAGACAATATGTGCAATATACGAAAACATGTGGTGAAGTTTGAATCTTCAATTTGATAAATTGAGGAAGACATAACACAAATCCTCTTTTCTGAAAAATCTGTTTTATGGGGGATATAAGTATTGTGACGAATATTAGCATCACTAATTTGTATTCACATAACTAACGTTATTAAATAAAAGCACAACAACATTGAAGCATGCTACATAAACACATTAATCATCATTTACACATGTACATACAAGGCATCAGAGAGATACTCACCATCAGCCGAAGTAGTACTCACATATACACACGCATATGGCTATGCGAGAAACTATAAACTACAAATATACATGTACATATGTGGCTGGTAACCAGCCCTGAAGTTCGCGAAGTTACTAGACCTTAGGAGAAATGGGTGAACGAGGCAACAGAGAGTATAAAAGCAGCGAAAGCTGAGTAGCCAGTAATCAGTTTTGGTTTAAGCACGCTATTGGTTGTGAAGTTAAGTATTATTGTGAAGTACTTTCAAAGTTTTCTAATAAAGATCATTAATTTGCATTATTGAATATTGGAGTTATTTATTCAACACTTTAGCGATTCGAACGTTAGCAAAAGGTTGCAAATAGGCGGAATTTCACTAAATTCGTTACAGTATGATAGTCCGATGCGGCCAGTTCCGACAAATGTCTAATCGTACACCTAAATATACCCGCTCACCAAATTTTATAAAGATATTTCATAAATTGAGCAACTAGTTTGCATACAAACCGTAAGACGGGTAGACGTACATGGCTAAATCAACTCAGCTCTTCATCCTGATCATTTCGGTATCTAGAGATAATCCATTCTCTATCTATTTTCCTTTAAGGACTAACAATTTTGAGACTCGTGAGAAACTTAATATTCCATTTCATTTTAATGAAAGGAATTAAAAAAATTCATAGCCCTCCCATATGCCCTCAAATATAAATTCTCTTCATATGAAATTGCCTGCATTTCCAATGAATGTGCAAAGAAAAAGCACTTCCATATGAAACCAAGGCACTTCGGTATGATATTCAAGTTTACACAAACAAATTGATAATAAACAATTTTTCGAAAATATTGTAGCACTGAAAACATTTTAATTCAAAATTTGTTCATTAAGGGGACCATCAAACTTCTTTAAACATTTAAATTTTTTTTGCAATTTAAAAATTTCAGTGTACATATATATAATTTTGCATATGTATTGTGATTTGCACTTCAATATAAAAAATTTTGAACAGCCCTGGGGGCCTACTCTGTATTGCGATGCGAAAGAAAAAATACGCGAAATCGCAAAATCGGTACTCTGTATCTTGACATTCGCATGTATATTTTGACTTTCGCATTCACATTTTGCCCATTCGCAATTTTTCTCCCTTTTCGCATTGCCGGCACTCTGTAAAGCGAAAGCGAATGTCAAACAGCATTCATTTTCGCATTTTTCTTGCTACAAGTAATAGGCATTCGCATTGTTCAAATATGTAAGTATTAATTGATGATTTTATAAATTGATATCTTTATATTCATTTAAAAATATATAGGACAACTCAAAAAACAAAACAAACACAAAAGCAACAATTTGTAATCCTAGTGGACTTAAAAACATAAATAAATAACAATTAAATCGAAACCACTTTTTTATAAAGCATTTCTATTTGAAATCATGTCATTTTTTATTTGTTCTCTGATACAACTAGCAATATTTCCCATTCTATGATTTTCCACGTTTTCTGTATTTATCACGTTCACTTCTTCCAGTTCAATTTCTGAACTGGGAGGATTTCTTCATTTAAATCAATCCTTTCTTCATTTAAATCGTTCCATAATGCTACAGAATCCTTTTTTTAATTTGTTCAACAAAAATTAATCGTTTGCCGAAATTGTAATCGCCTTGTTTCTTTTGTTCTCTTTCTTTGAGTTTGGTCAGTGATGCATACTCAAGCAAAAAATTAGCGAAAAATAAAAAAGCGACATTGTTAGCGATGCGATAGCGCTACAGAGTTCCAATTACCTTTCGCATCGCAATTTATTTTCGCATCGCATGCCTTTCGCATCGCAATACAGAGTAGGCCCCCTAGCTTCTTTATTTTTCCTAGGATATATTTGATATTATTGTATTTATTTTATTTAATTATTTAAAAATAAAATAAAAAATGTAAGACGTGAAACACCGAAGCAGATTTGTAAGGCCGAGACTTTTTAATTATTAATAACAGTTTAAATCGAAAGCCCACTTATACCTATTTGACAATGTATTTATATGATATCATACTAGCAATATTTCCCATTCTATGATTTTCCACGTTTTCTGTATTTATCACGTTCACTTCTTCCAGTTCAATTTCTGAACTGGGAGGATTTCTTCATTTAAATCAATCCTTTCTTCATTTAAATCGTTCCATAATGCTACAGAATCCTTTTTTTAATTTTTCAACAAAAATTAATCGTTTGCCGAAATTGTAATCGCCTTGTTTCTTTTGTTCTCTTTCTTTGAGTTTGGTCAGTGATGCATACTCAAGCAAAAAATTAGCGAAAAATAAAAAAGCGACATTGTTAGCGATGCGATAGCGCTACAGAGTTCCAATTTCTTTCGCATCACAATTTATTTTCGCATCGCAATACAGAGTAGACCCCCTGATTTTAACTGGACTGGATCCCCATATAACTTTAGTATAAAATTTCAATTAGTGTCCTTTTTTTTACTAAGGGAAAAAGTGGGAAAATGGATACATCACTGGCTTACATACCACATACCACAAAGATAAAAGGAAAAGAAAAGAGATGGTGAGATAGGAAGGGGAATTTATTGCTATTTTTGTGACGAATATTAGCATCACTAAGCTGCTACTAAATAAAATAAATGAACAACAACAATAAAGCAGCCACTCTTATGTAGAAGGCGACGAAGAGATATCTCATACACACAAATATGTAGTAATTAGCCGAAGTAGTTACACAAACACACGCATATGGCTATGGGAGTGGCGTGGACTGCAGATATACATGCACATATATACCTGGTAACTAACCAAGCATGAGCTACAACTGTTCGCGAAATTACTAGACTTTAGGAGAAATGGGTGAACGAGGAAACCGAGAGTATAAAAGCAGCGCAAGCTGAGAAATGATGAATCAGTTTTGATTTAAGCACGCTATTGGTTGTGAAGTATAATTGTGAAGTACTACTCCCAAAGTAATCTAAATAAAGACCAGTTTGCAATACTGAATATTGGAGTGATTTATTTAACAGTTTAGTGATTCGAACGTTAGCAGAAGGTGCAGAGTAGTCGGTATTCCCCGAAATTCATTACATTATTATTATTATTTGTGCAGACCTATTGTGCTTTCAGCCTAATTTTGTATGTGGAGGCTTTTGACGTGAGAGTCTGCCTGGCCAGTGTCCAGTCAGAATTCCCATCATTAGTCCACAGTCCCCTCTTTTCATTGATAAGAGTTACTTTGTTAATCTAAAGTTGTAAGATCGGTACATGATCTTCAACATTTGCATCCCCGCGCCTTTCCCGCTTGGTCGATCATGTGCAGCTCTCGCCTTCCTTAAACAACACCAACAACAGAAAAGTAAGGCGCGATAACCTACGAAGAGATTTTAGTCCGCGCTTCTCTTCCAATTTGCGTCGTCCTTTTAATTTTTCATAAAGGGAGGAAGATAACGAGGAGCGACCCCCCTTAGAAAAACTTTCTTCTAATTGAAAAAACTAGTTTCTAAAATTTCAATGTTGCTTTGTCCGGGGCGTGAACCCAGGATCGTCGGTATGGTAGGCGGAGCACACTATACAATCAATACCTGTTAATGAATATTCTCAACTTTTCCAGTTTTCGAAATATTCGATATCAAAAAAGTGGGCCTGGTTATAAGCCAATTTTGCCAATACCAATCTGTTTATTGAATTGATCGTACTGACCGACGGACGGACTGATAAGACATTTCTCAATGCTGTCGTTTGGTTTACGCCCATCCAAAAAGCACGATTTGTAATTTTAATCTCCTACAGTATTTATGTTTCCTACAGGATGACGGAAAATCGGTCCAATGTAATTGAAATCTTGCTACGGAAGACCAAAGAAAGAAGAAGAGGAGTTTGGGGGTACACTGTATGCAGGACATACATACGTGTGCCCAGCTGGACTGAGTTGAACCTGTCGGGAAATTTTAGTTTTGTGAAGTTATACAATGAAAAAAATAATTTCATGCTTTTGAATGTATTATTTCATGATTTTTTCTTTATCACTTCCGAGAGCGCAAATTACCCACATTTTACAGTATTCACATCGAAATTGAGCGACTCTGTGAAGCCTACTTGCATCTTCCACAATAATTGGGTATTTGTTTCTGAGAGTTTACTGACTCTGTGTGGACAAGGTTAACGCCATTTTCATAATTCTTCAGATCAAGCGGAAGGATTCAAAATGGCTGATATCATCTTAGGCTTAAATAGTTGCCTCTTATTCAACCAACAGGTGGATATGTCCAGGGTTGTGGGAATTAAACAGAAGCCAATCACTTGATCACATCCGTGGATCAGGGGTGGCTTTCCGTAATTCTATATCGAACAAAAACGAGTATCAAATTTTGAATTGTTATCCTCATCGCTGGGTGGTCTATACAGCAGAAAATGTCCCTTGAAGATGTTTTACGAGCAGCGTCACACCGCACCAAAATATGCATTTTACAACAAAATGAAGGATAATCCACCACCTCCAACTTAGCACGATCCTCACTTCAATTGCCAATTCTTCAATTACATTTGACCAAAACTTGATGAAGAAATGAGTATGACTATGTTATTAATATTACAAAAATTAATATAAAATTTTTATTAAACCAAAACAAAAACATTAAATGCAAATCGAATACGCCATTATAAACAAAGTAAATTTAAAATAGGCCACAAAAAATATAGCAAAAAAATAAATAAATAATACACATTTTGTACGTAAATATAATGATGATCTTATTCTAAATCATTCGCTTTCAAAATATGGGTATTTGTTGTACGTTGTGGTTTTTTATTTGAGTTAAGGAAATGGCCATTCCCATTTCCACCACTCATACGATCTGCAAATCGTTTAAATATATTTGTACCAAAATTTAAACTCGTATTACTACGACTTGTTGTACTACGTCGTAAAATCACATCAGATTCATCTGCTTCGTAATCGGCATAAGAGGTGCTGGTGGAGGTGGAGGATGGTGTTAGATTTGTATCAACGGAATTATTACTGCCAAAAGTATTTGTAAAACTCCGTCTAAGGCGGCCTACGTTGCCACCACCACCAGTCGAAGGTGTGGAGGCACGTGTTGTGGTGCTTGTACTATCGGCAGCTACAAAAATCGATGAACGATCACAGATACAACGAAATCTTTCACATTGTGGACATAAAAGTGCCTTATCCAACTGGAAGAGAACACAGATACACAAATGATGCCGCATTGCCATTTTTCTTTGGTATGCATACGTAAAAGTATGTGAATTTACATGTAGGTAAGTAATTTTAAAATGTGTGCAGTGATTAGAAAGGCATATTAGATGAAAATAGCTAGCATCCAGTTAACTCTAAGACGCACGTATAAACTGTTAGTAATAATTAGGCACAAAGTACACTTGCACAAACAAAATATATGTTAAGTATTACAAACAAGTAATAGGCTACAATAAGTAAATTTTTTAGATTACAACTAATAAAATATTGAGTATATGGGGGCATTTCAAATAAATCAAACAATATCTGCAATCGAGCACTTCTTATTTGGATGAATTATGATCAAAATTATCTTACCACGGCGGCTTGCCAAAACCAATACAGAAGATTATAACAATTTTGAGTTATTAGAAAAACCGGGCCAGCAACGTATTATACAATCCGTGATCGAAATCTATATAAATGACCACTGAATTTGATTATTGCTTTTTGATATCCGATCGTGTCTATGGTAACGATTGGGAAGCAAAAAAACGAAAGATATATCTAAATTACGTTTGCTGTATTCATTAGTTAAGGAAGGTGCGCTTACTTACAACTAAAGTATCGCATTTTGGACCTTTTGTAAGTTTCGAAAACCTAAGTTCCAAGCACAAATTCGAATAAATTTTTCGAAATTTTAAAATTCTGCTACTCCAAAACGATTTTAAATCTAATTAAATTTTCAGAGTGGCTACAGGACATTGAACCCATTGTTGTTGTTGTTGTAGCAGTATTGTAGTAGTGTTTTTTTTTAACCCATTGTCGTGGGAAGCAGTTATATGTGGATATTACATGGATTTAGTAAGAACCCGGAAGGTGTTTCTCCCATTGAAAGCTTATCAGCAAAAATGTATTTTCGTGAGGCAAAATTTAGAATTTCGGCTTTATTATTCTCGAAAGTATATCCCCGATAAACAACATAAACCAAATTCTCAAGGGTTTCAGTAAGTGTTGACTACCAATATAATTTGCAACGTTGTTAGTCATTTGAAACTAAACGCTTTTCCAACTTTTGTTTTCACGGCCTGAAATTCTTATATAGGATGGAAGAAGAGTTAAGAGCATAATTCATCCAGTCTAAGAATTATTATAACCATTAATCTATTTGCCATGGAATGTCCTTTTTACAAAAAAAATCCTTGAAATATTTTTACATATATTTTAAACTTACATTCAATTTACGTAGCATATCAGCAACTATATTGAGTGCAGTTGTACGAGAGCTCGGCGTCATTGCATTGCCATTAAGTAAATTGCTGGAATCTGAAAATGGTTTTTCCAAAATCAGTTATTGATACATATCCAAAGACGATACAATTCTACATACAAATACGTATATTTATAAATTTTAAGTTAAAGTCTACGAGACGCACACACAAACACAACTACTTTCAAAGTATGTAATACTAAACTTGCAGTGCAAAATAATCTCTGCTGTACATTGAGCATTAAATTTTTTTTTAATCAAATTTTCAAACAGGAAATGTCCAGTCAATTTTATTCTTATGCATATTTTAAAATACATTCATTAATTTTTTAATTTCTTAAAACATTGTCAAATAAGAGTATAATACTTAAAAGTAGTCGCATTTGTTTGTGTGAATGGGCGTTAAACGAGTTTTCCTAAGAATGTATTTTCGGTTTCTTAAATTTTTTAGACTTTGCCTTAAATTTTATAAATTTGATGCCACATTTTCTCGAACGTAATAAGCCTAAAACCTTACTTTTCAATGTATGCTGTTCACCATAATTTGATATAACTGTAGGGCTATTGTTTAAATTATTTGTAAGGCTGGTATTATTTAGGCTGGTATTAATTGGGTTGATTGTTGTATCATGTGTATTGTCACTGTTATTTATAGCACCATTTGCTACAGCAGTGGACAGCGATGTCGTCGACTCTGATAAATTACTAGACGAGCCAGTTAATGGATTACGTGTTTTTACATTCAGTTCTTGTTTTAAGTCTAAAAATTAAAAGATAAAAATGAGAAGTTAAATTCTCAATGGACATAAAAAATAAAAAGCATGTGCTAACTCTACCTCTTGTCTCATCCATGAGTCTCTGTAGCTTTTCTTGTAACATTTCTTTTTCATCTACTTCCATTTCTAGTATAGCATTCTTTTCATAAGCTTTATCCAACATTCTTTCAAAATCTACAATGCTTTCGTTTAATATGCGATGAGCGCGTTCTAGATCGTCATTTTTCTGTTCTAATTTACGCAGGTACACTTTCAGTGAATCTCGCTCATTTCTTAAACTTTCGATTTGTCGCTCCGTGTTTGTAAGCTCAACGCTTTGAGATTGTAATTTGAGCTGAAAATTTAATAATTGCAATATTTAAAACAAAAGTATGATAACATGTTTGGAGTTAACAATGCTTTTTTGGAAAACGAAGGAAAGTGGTAATCTGAACAGGTTGGATCTTCCCTTTCATCTGTATTAACTAAAATTTTTTGGAACATTGCTGTATATTTATCTATGTAAATATTATCCACTATAGTCATTAAAACGGCGCTTTGCTGCAAAGTTTTTATCTTATACAAAACATGTCGAGTTCCTGTAGGTGAAATCGATTTGTTTTTCTCAGATGTTGCCGATTGCTGATCTGGTACATGCTGGAAAAGATCACCATCAGGTTGTTGGCCCGACCATCTCTGAAAGATTTGATTTGTCCAAGTTGAACAAGCTACGTTCAACCCGCTAATACATGAACAATCGGGGTCGCCAGAAGCCTCGACTGTTAAATAAGCGAGACTCTCCATAGGTAAGGTTGATAATTAAGTTGAAAAGTAGATTGCTCTGCCAACTCATTGAAATTGAACCTTTACACATCCACTTGAATTACTCTATGCAACCCTTTTAATCACAAATCTATGTTTATGTCAAAAAAGTATCGTAGCAAGTATTCACTAGAAATAATTAAATTAAATTACCTTTAATGATTCATTTTCCTTCTCGAGTGAAGAAAGTGTCAATCTGAGATCTTTGATTATACTTTGTTTTTGATCAATTGTAACATCCATTTCCGCTTCCATCTGACGCGACTGTTCCACATACTCATCGTATTCTTGCTTAACATCTGTCCATCTACAAAAAAAAATATATTGAATGTATAGATATAGATTATTTTCAATCAAATTGGAACTCCTCTGATAGAATATATTAAAACTCACTCTTTGTGATAAAGTTTTGCTCGTTCCTTCCAATACCGACATTCATCCTCGACGCTGTTGAACATTGGTGGTGACTCCATTGTTAGTTGCTGTGCAGTTGCCATTACAGGCTGCTCTGAATGTATGTTTCTAGGAAGTTCGCTTGAACTCCCTAAATAAATAAATTCTTATAGCTTATTGATTACTATCTGCACGCTGATGCTACACATACAACACCTCTCAACTAATTGTAACACTTTTATTCACAATTTCCGTTAAAGAAATAGTTGTTAAAGCTACGTCCGTTCTGCCAAAGCAATTATGTGCACTGGATTCTGAAGAGAGATTTTGGGAGAATACACAATTAAATGGTTAACATGTGTGAAAACAAAAAAAAATCTCTAATTATCTAGTTGCGATTAGGAGCAACTTTTGACGTTAATTCGTCTTTTTTTCCGCATTTGTTTTTCAAAGCGCAGTCGACGTTGGCGTAACCGACGCCAGCGACCTATCGAAAGCGACGACTGCGGAAGAGTTCGCATGACGACGGTTGGATGCCCAATGAAATCATCGTTCATTTTTTTAAAACAGGTTTTCAGGCATCAATTCCCGATAAATCTTTCTAACTTCAACGTAAATTTAAGACCCTCCACATTACTTACATTTTGCAAATAGTTTTTTTTAAATACCGAAGGCTTATCCCCTGATTAAAGTGCAAAATAAAATTGCGTCGAAATTCGTTAAAAGTTGTGTTTGCACCAAAATGCCAAAACTGTAATACAGCATTGCCAGCACGGGATAAAAAAAGTTATCGCCAGTTGGCTTTCGATGTCCCCAGCGTTGCAAGGGAGCTGAAGGTCTGGCGAAGTTGACATTCTCATAACGCCATAGTCATACCATATTTTTACTTGTCAATTATTGGTGCCTTTACCTAAAAATTGTGAAAATTTCATGCTACAACAAAAACAACAACGCAAAAAATTACAAAAATATACCACAAATAATAAGTCGCTTAGTCACAACGTATCCAAAACAATAAATAACATCTACGAAAAGTTAATAAATTCACCAACACAAATATTTTTAGGTTATGGATATGGCGAAAAACCAAACACCATTTGGTTAAGGGCTAATTAATGGTAACTTAAGCGGGAGTCATTGGTGCCGTATGTCATATCGCTGTAGTCGTATCCGTAACGTAATCAGCTGTTTATCGTTACGACGGTAAACCAAAAACCAATTGGTTGGCTACGATACGGTTACGACCTTAGCGGCAACAATAATCGATTGCATTGATTCCCATAAGGTTGGTCGAGTCACCTGTTATAAGGTTACCCATGCGGTTACCGATAAAGCACCAATGTCTGCAACTTTATAACCATAAAACCATAATTAGATAAAAAAACTAATCCAACCTACCTTATGGAAATCAATGTAATCGATTAATGGTGCCATTAATTCGATTATGGTTACGACTATGGCGTTAGCGTTAAGGAAGTTTAATTTGGCTTTTAAGGGCGTATTAATGGTGACTTATAACAATAAAGCCATAACCAGATAAAACAGCTGATCGAACCTACCTTATGGAAGTCAATGTAATCGAGTTAGCGTTATGGTATAGCTGGAGACACTGGTGCTTTATCGGTAACCGTATCGGTAACCTTTTAACAGCTGATTCGACCGACCTTATGAGAATCAATGCAATCGATTATTGGTGCCGCTAAGGTCGTAACCGTATCGTAGCCAACCAATTGGGTTTTGGTTTACCGGCGTAACGATAAACAGCTGATTACGTTAGGGATACGGATACAGCGATAGGACATACGGCACCAATGACTCCAGCTTATGGCACCATTAATCGATTACATTTATTTCCATAAGGTAGTTTCGATCAGTTGATTTATCTGGTTATGGCTTTATGGTTATAAGTTACCATTAATTCGCCCTTTAGCTATTGTATGGTTATGGATAGGGCCCTGCAAAAATCGTTGGATCATGTGGTCCACTGGAGTACTTACCTTTACCCTTCAAAAAACGCTAGTACTCCGTAAATAATGTAAGGAATACTCCTTTGGGAGTATAGGAGTATTCCAAAACTAATCTGTATTCATACAAAAAATGTGCCCCAATTAACATTGCGATGTCCTAGGAGAGGAGTAGGTGATCCCACTCTCGCTTTGTTTGTGAGTATTCCATAGAGTACATACGTGAGAGTACTTTCCAAAGTACTTTCACTGTAGTACTCCATGGAGCACCCACAGAGGATCATATGCCAAAGTACTAAAGAGGAATTATGTCGGAAAGAATTATCGGAGTGAATTTAATTTAAAATGAAGGTAAATGAAGAGGGGCAATACAATGTTTATATTTTTTACTACGAATATTCTTATGTTATTTAGCATTTGCGTGAATAAAGAAACTAATATTTCTCTATACTATAGTATGTATAATTAAACCAGTGCGCGGTTGCATTTTATCAAAGTTGTCATAGTAAAATTTTATCATCAGTTATTTGTAAGCAATATTTTACTTTCGGCAACTCTGTTCGATCGTCATCGTGTCGTGATCACGGTCGTTAAAAAACTAGCAATGATCGGCTGATGGTGGTCCGCAAACGCATTGCAAAGGAGTATTGTTAGAGTACTCCAACATGAAGAAAATGGAACACGTAATCCAACAATTTTTGCAGGGTATACTCTACTGTAATGCAGCAATGGGCCAACTCATGTTTCTACACGAACATATTGTAAGCCGATCATTGCTCGTTTTTAACGATTGTAATCACTACACGATGTTTATTGGACTGTGGGTACTCCATGGATTACTCTGATGTAATGCGGAGCTGGAGTATATGGTCCAGTCCTAGGACATCGCAATGTTAATTGGACCATATTTTTTGTATGAATTGTGGTTAATTTTGGAGCACTCGGTTGGTCCATAGCGAGTACTCCATACATGCATGTATGGAGTACCCGCGATTTTTGCAGGGGCGCTTTGGTATGGCAACATTGATCAATTAGATTGATTTCCATAAGGTTGGTTGGATCAGCTGTTTTATATGGATATGGATACGTCAACTTTGCCAGGGCCTTGAAGCAAGAAATGTTAAAAATAATGTTGCGCAGTAAAATTATAAATGCTGCAACATACAATACAGTTCAAGGTAAATCTTTACAAAGGGACTGAAAACCAAATTCGAAAATCAATCCGCGTGTGAAATAGTTAAAAGAAAAAAGCACGCAAAAATATTTTCGCTTTAGTTTTTTTTAATATGAAATAAAAACTTAATTTTCAATATCAGCAATTTCATGTAAAACGTATTTCTTTTGTACACAATCTTTGATTTTCCGATAAAATTTCGTCAGTATGTCAAAAAGAAATCCAACCGAAAATAAACTAATGTCATATCGATTTAACCTTTATGTCAACAGCAGAACTTTTTTACGCACGTCAACAGCAACACACCCGGGTATGTACATACGTTTTGTATGGCAAATGGCATGCCGTTATAACCCGGCAGGTACACATCTCTGAAAAAATCGATAGTACCTGCGTTAATCACTTGCGCTAAAAAGTATAAAATAGGGTTTACCAGTATTACGGATTTTATCATGCACGTATGATTCGAAGTGAAAGGACGTTTCTGTTTATTTTGTGGAAATAAAAAAATAAAATCAAAGTGAAATGGCAGATGGTAAATGGTTTACTCCATGACAACTAAGCGCACTTTCGTACGAAGAACAGCAAGCATATATTCGTCAAACGCTTGAAGAGAGCCAAGAAGAAATAAGTGACCACGATTCAGTAGTTGGTGACGAGGCTTTAGATGAATGTGTAGGTGATATTGGTGGTGATGACTCAGACTTAGAAGAGCCCACGTTACCAGAATATGACCCAGAGGACGGCAGTGATTCAGATGAAGAACTTGAAGATGCACCAACTGAAACTGGGGAATATTTTACTGCCAGAGATGGTAATGTTTGGTCTTCGATACAACCACAACCTGTAAGATTCCGTACGCACAACATTCTAAGAAGTGCACAATCTGGACCAGTACGGGCAACGCAAGGTTTGACCATTTCAGAAACGTTCAAATTGATAACGTCAGACGAAATATGGGACATAATTATTCGTGAATCAAATCGAAAGGCAAGGCAATTCTTTGATGATGACAATGCAAAACATCCAACAAGAGAACCGAGATCATGGATTCCCATAACAGAAAGTGAATTTGATGCATATTTGGGCGTACTTTTGCTAAGTGGCGTTACACATTCTGGTTACGTGCATACGAAAGATTTGTGGAATACTAAATCACATCCATTATATCGTGCTGCAATGAGTTTACGACGATTTTGGGAAATTAGCCGCTTCATTCGTTTTGATAATGGAAACACACGCCAGCAACGCAAACAAACTGACAAAGCAGCAGCAATATCGGACGTTTTTTTGATGCTAAACAACTGTCTTCGTAGATATTACGTGGCAGGAGCCAACGTCACCGTAGATGAACAATTGTATGCTTATCGTGGTGGAACTGGCTTCACGCAATACATACCGTCAAAACCTGCCAAATATGGGATAAAAGTGTGGTGGGTGTGCGACTCCATTTCGTTCTATCCATTGCAGGTACTATCAATATTGTTGAAAATTGTTGAAAGTATAAATAACTAAATTGAATTTAATTTTTCAATGCAGGGACAAATCTATACAGGAATGGCACCGTCTGGTGAACGTGAAAGAAACGTTGGTGAAAGAATAGTCAAAGATTTATGTATCAACCTTTTTGATGGAAGTGGAAGAAATATTGTATGTGACAACTTTTTCACTAGCTACAACTTGGCAAAATCTTTGATGATAGACAATAATTTATCTATATTGGGTACTTGCAACAAAAGGCGTACATTCGTGCCAGCAGCATTTGCCAACCCCAAGGGACGTGAAGCTGAATCGTCAATGTTTGGGTTCTATAATCACGTTACGATGTGCTCGTACGTGTCCAAGAAAAACAAGGCAGTTGTATTATTGTCCACTTCTCATTATACAACAGAAACGTCCGGTCCTAAGAAGAAGCGATTGCTTATATTGGACTACAACAAAACCAAAGGTGGAGTTGATAGCATGGACATGTGCTTGTCCGAATATAGTACCAAGCGGCGCACAAATAGATGGCCTTTGGCTTTCTTTTATAATATTGTGGACGTTGCTGCGTTTGCTGCATACATAATATACGTTGACAACAACACTCACCTGAAGTCATATACAAGCCGCCGTAGGATGTTTTCTCCATCAGCTAAGTGAGCAACTATGCATGCCAGAAATAGAGAGAAGGGCGAATAACAGCAGAATATCCAGAGTTTTTTCAACGCGCAACGCCATCGAAGCCATGATAGGTAGGCCCATCCGAGTTGTGGATGCTGGAGCACATGAAGCGGAGGAGCGTGATAGTACGGGACGCCTAAAAGTAAAGGGGAATTGCTACATCTGCTCCAAGCGACGCCCTACTCGTAAAGCATGCACATTATGCAACAAACCAGTGTGCGCAGAGCATTCCAAAGACTTGCCGCAATGCGATAGATGTAATTGAATTTCAATAATTTTAAATTTTTTCGTAGTTTTTTTAATATTTTTTTCATAAGTATTTTATAATTTATAATATTTTTTATGCCATAAGTATTTTTTTCACTCAAAATAAACTATACTTTTCAAATATTATCATATTTGCATGCGATTTACTATACATATGGTATGGTATACCCAGGTATGTATGCTGTTGACGTAAGGGTGCAACTTTGTAATGGGCTTTATCTACCAAACGGATGATCCAATCCTAACCAAAATTGGGACTATTGCGTAAAACAGTTTTCGCTAGGACATCACGAAATCAAGTCGATCCGATTATCCAGTTCAGAGCTACAGCGTTTTGAAAACGCAAAACATACCCAGGTATGTTGCCGTTGACATAAGGGTTAATAGCATCTGGAGCTTTGACTTTATTTATTATATCTCAAAATTTAACCTACACTATTTTAAAATATTTTCTAATCAAAAATTTCATGACATATGAATTGTGGCTTAGCATACCTAGCAATATTGTAATGCGTTTCGAGATTTTATTTTGTAGGTTAAACTAACAAGATTTAGCGTTAAATCCTTTAAGATGCCTAAATCTCGAATAAAGCTCTAAGTGGAGATATGCTATAAATTAAGATTTTTAGGGCATTTCATAAGCGCCTAAAATCAGGATTTTTTTGTGTTTCCCTAGTTATAGATAGATAGATAGATAATTAATTCAGGATCGCACTGCGACCATTGGTCTATTGTACCCTCAACTGCTTCACAGCACCTCATCCAAGCCAACTTCTCTGATCAACCCTAGCAGTTCACCTGGCTTGAGGGATTTATTGTGAGAATGCTCTGGCCATGGTGTGCCCATAAACGTAGCCCTACGTCTTCAGATTTCGTCACATTCCAGGAGTACATGTTCCACCGTCTCTGCTGATCGATCACAAAATCGGCATGTGTTGGTCGATAGTATGCCCAGCTTCTGCATGTGGCTGTTCAGTCTACAGTGTCCTGTAAGAATAGCGGTTAGGATCCTTAGGTTATCTTTCGAGAGGCCTATTAATGCCCTATATCGAGTTGTGTTGTAGCCCCCTAACAGTAACTTAGATTGTCTAAGGCCTGGCATATTGCGCTAGTGTTCTTCCCTGTTTTCCCTTTCGTCTACTAGTAGATGCCCTCTGATTTCCTGCGGGCCTACTGGCAGGAACGGCTCAGGACCAATAGGTCGTATCGTTGCTGCCTCTCTTGTCAAGCTGTCCGTCTGCTCATTACCCTCAACTCCCCTGTGGTCAGGAACCCAGGCCAACAGCAGTTCGTTGTGTGCTCCTAGTTAACTTAACTTTCCAACGCACTCAAGGACTAGTGCTGATTTTATTTCAGACGCCGAGATCGCCTTGAGGGCGGCCTGACTGTCACTGAGTATGGCAGTCGTTTCATAGGAGTATTCGCGCTGAAGATGCAGGTCAGCACACTGGCTTATGGCGAATACTTCCGCTTGAAATATGCTCGGGTATGCTCCCAGAGGCGTTGATATCTTGACTCTGGGTCCAACGACTACAGATCCGATCCCCTCTGGCATCTTCGAGCCATCGGTATACCATACTATTCTATTTAGCTGATGAATGCACTCAATTCTGCTTTCCTCCCACGTACCCTTGTCTCCCAATTCTACTTTATACCTTTTCTCATAGACTATCTGCCTGAGGATATCATCCCTAGGGAGTTGAGAGATAGGGATAATCTCTCTCAATTCCTCCGTGCTTCGGGACGATATGACTCTACCTATGCCCGAGCCCTCTTTAGCGAAATTCAGGAGGGTTCGCTTGGCTGATTGATATATGCAGCGGGGGATGTTCAAGATGGCTACTTTTTAGCGTTTTGACAGGATGTTCAATATGACGGCGTATAAGACCGAGCAAAAATGAGGACCGGCTATCTGCAGTGGGCGATAAAAAGAGATACAGAATGAGATTACTCTTGTTAAACTCGTACTGAAAAACCAGACCTTAATCTAGGTAATAGTTTACGACAGGGATCGTCTACTCGGTGCCAATTAACCGAAATTGGAAATAAACAATTTAGCCAAGATATATTTGCACATTTTCAGTGTGGATAATAGCCGTATACGTTTTGATTGCGCGTGAAAAAACGCCTATCCTCGCTTAGATAATGCTTAGGAGACCCATCTAGCGGCAGTGGTTAAACAACCATCTACAGCTACAGGGTGTACCGAAAAGCGGACACACAACCCTCTGTTGTATTTCTGTGTATAACATATAGCTGAATCAGTTGTGATAGATAGTGGACGCACATAGAATACATGGAATTAGTGCAGAGGGTGAAACATGGACACATGTTTCAGTTACATCTGAGTATAATGCGTATTGAAATTTAGTAGTATTAATTTTATGCGTAGCAATTTCATAGTTGTATTTAAAGTTTGTCTCTAGCAGTCCATATAAGTTCAAGCGTAAACGTGTATAGACGTGAAAAAAAAACACAGCTAATACTGTACTAATAAATTTCAATGCGCATTATACTCAGATGTAACTGAAATGTGTGTTTTTGTGTCACCCTCTACACTAATTCTATGTATTCTATGTGTGTCCACAATTCATCGCAACCTGTTTTTAGCTATATGTTATACCCTAAGGCCATCAGAGGGTTGTGTCTCCGCTTTTCGGTACACCCTGTGGCTGTAGCTAGTTATTTAATCACTGCCGCTAGTTGGGTCTCCTAAGCATTATCTAAGCGAGGATAGGCGTTTTTTTTCACGCGCAAACGTAAACGTATACGCGTGTATAAAAAAACACGGCTTAAGCTGGAGTCATTGGTGCCGTATGTCGTATCGCTGTATCCGTATCCCTAACGTAATCAGCTGTTTATCGTTACGACGGTAAACCAAAACCCAATTGGTTGGCTACGATACGGTTACGACCTTAGCGGCACCAATAATCGATTGCATTGATTCTCATAAGGTTGGTCGAATCAGCTGTAAAAAGGTTACCGATAAAGCACCAATGTCTCCAGCTTAAAGCTGGAGTCATTGGTGCCGTATGTCGTATCGCTGTATCCGTATCCCTAACGTAATCACTGTTTATCGTTACGACGGTAAACCAAAACCCAATTGGTTGGCTACGATACGGTTACGACTTTAGCGGCACCAATAATCGATTGCATTGATTCTCATAAGATTGGTCGAATCAGCTGTTATTAAGCTGGAGACATTGGTGCTTTATCGGTAACCGTATCGGTAGCCTTATAACAGCTGATTCGACCAACTTTATGAGAATCAATGCAATCGATTATTGGTGCCGCTAAGGTCGTAACCGTATCGTAGCCAACCAATTGGGTTTTGGTTTACCGTCGTAACGATAAACAGCTGATTACGTCAGGGATACGGATACAGCGATACGACATACGGCACCAATGACTCCCGCTTTAGGTTACCGATACGGTTACCGATAAAGCACCTATGTCTCCAGTTTAAAGCTTACGATACGGTTACCGATACGGTTACCGATAAAGCACCTATGTCTCCAGTTTAAAGCTTAAAGCTGGATACATTGGTGCTTTATCGGTAACCTTTTAACAGCTGATTCCACCAACCTTATGAGAATCAATGCAATCGATTATTGGTGCCGCTAAAGTCGTAACCGTATCGTAGCCAACCAATTGGGTTTTGGTTTACCGTCGTAACGATAAACAGCTGATTACGTTAGGGATACGGATACAGCGATACGACATACGGCACCAATGACTCCAGCTTAATGTATATATTACATGCTATCCTTCTCAGAACGTAATCTTTATTTTTCAACATGTTGCGGCATTTCACGTAAGTGTTTCGATCTAATCTGGTTGTACTGTAAGCACACTGATTACCGCACTTTTCCACAACTGCGGCACTTAAAATACAACTCTACGCAAGTCAACCATTTCGCTACGTTTGGGAAGATTCCGATTAGCTCTCCAAAAATTTGCAGAAAAATTGGTAAATAGTGAATTAAATTACTGCAAAGCAACAGAATATAGGTTATTAAATGTTCAAGTTTACATAATTTATAAAACCAACCGGCTTCTTTTGTTATCTTCGTGTTTTTAAACGTATGCAAATTTCACAATTGAAAAACGGCAAAGTAGAAATGCGAATCATAAAACAAATTGAGCAAACAAAGAAATGAGAAGACAAAAAAGTAGCAAACATACGAATATGCAAAAAGAAAACAACAGAAAGCGAGAAATGCGTTTTTTAATGCAGCAAGAAATATTGGTATAAGTTATCAGGGAATAGAATTCAAGACTTAATGACAGCACCTCTTTGAAAAGTAGAAAGAGGAGTAGCAAAATTTAGGCTATGCAGAATTGATAGGAAATTCGAGCTAGGAAGGGGGAGACTCACAACCACCTTCATTGCCGGTATGACGAATTTACATAGTATATTATTACTGGAATCAAATGGCAATAACGCTATTAAATGATCTGCGATAGAATTGTACAATTAACTTAAGTATCTTGACTAAAACAGAAAGGGGGAAAGAAGTTTACAAATTGATTATTGATTAACATTTATTAATTTAATGTATATCACAATACGCACAGTAGATAAAAGTATTTATGTTTGCTTTATTTTGTAGTTGCAAGGGTAATCAGACGCGAGAACAAAGAATTACATGTAATATAACATAAATAACCAGAATTGTCTAAGGTGCATCAGTCAAGATAACTAACACAAAAGAACTGAAGAAGATATTCTAGCGTAGAGCAGAGCAGGCCTAAATTCATTGGTATTTTGTTTAAGCATTTGGGCTTCCAAGTTATAATATATAATCATCGTTTTTTTTGCTTTTGTTATATAGTTGTTAGCAAAAATTTATTTACTTTAAATAATGGCTGATCCCGAAAAGCAGAGTCTCATTAATAATGAAGAAACCAATAATACGTATGCAACTACGCAAGCAACCGCTGAACAAGATAATTTACAAGGTGGTGGCGGTGCCGGGGGAGCAGTAATGGTTGGAGCTGATGCTAATTCTGCAACAGGTAAATGTTTGATTGTTTAAGCATGCCTAATACATACTTATATGCACAAAATGTATATCAGCTCGTTTTATTGTGGAATTTATGTAAGTTCATTAACCCGGTAGATAACCACTGACACTAAAAATATGCTAAGCATTAGATGCTGCAGATACAGTCAGAAAATTAAATTAACGGTAAACTAAAGTAACAATGAACATAATGCAGTCATAGAAACCTCATAAGTGTGAATTAGTTGAGATTTGTAATGTTGTGATAGAGACGCGGGTGGTGTCAATATGCGGCGGCTGCATTTTGAGCACACATCTACATCATGAGGTTATTTAAAAGAGGTTTTTTTATATCTTGCTTCATAATTTTCTGTTTAGGTTACTAACTAACACAGGCATAAACAGAGATACCCAAAAGCCCCATATTCGATGAATTGTTTTGTCAGAATATCCTATCATAATTTTTTTATCGGTATTTACATATACATATATGTATTTGTGTATGCATCACTGGGCTTGTTCTGTAACTCGACTCGAATGGAAGCATTTCATTTTTGAAAGCTGTCATATATATATTATATACATTAGGGCGGGTTAAATTGTACGGGAAAAATACTTCAGGTGCACATGCAGTTTCTGAATCTATGGGTCATACTAAGTAATATTGTCCATGGGACCATAGGTCTGGAATGAATTTCGAGCCTCCCTAATTTTGTTAAAATATTTTTTTTTGCCAATTATTTTTATAATTTTTGTTAGAAAATATTTTGGGCTCTTTGAAAATTGAATTTGCAATATGGAAAAGTAAAATATTCGTCGATTTTTGCAACAAATTCGTCGATTTTCCCCAAAAAGAACCGATAAAATGCGAAAAATAGTAGGAAAGCGCCCTATAGCGACGAATATTTTACTTTTCTATATTGCAAATTCAATTTTTAAATAGCCCAAAATATTTTCTCACAAAAATAATGATAAAAATTTCTAAAAAAAATATTTTCTAACAAAATTAGGGAGGCTCGAAATTCATTTCAGACCTATGGTCCCATGGGCAATATTACTCAGTATGACCCATAGATTCAGAAACTGGATGTGCCTTTCCGACAATAAATTTGATCCACCCTAATATACATATATATAATGATAATAACTCTCACTATAAAAATTTCCCTATCAGCAGCAAAATATTTTTTAAAAGCAAAACCCTCTAACAGTACACATTTTTCAATATAGGCGTAGACTCCGAACATCAATATTATCAATGTCCAAAAAGATTTTAATTGGGCCACGTTAGCTTGTCTGTATGTCCGCCGTTAACGTTTTTAATGATATATTTCTTGAGAGCTCTAACACTTTAGCCACGTTTGTATCATTCTGAAAACATGATTCAACATAAACGCTACTAATAATTTCTATGCTCTGCAGAAACCTCTATAAGAAATATTTTGTATAAAATAATTTTCGTTCGGATAGCAAAAATCTCTCTCTGACGTTTTAACTAAATTGAACTGAGTTTAGAACAAAAAACTGATTTGAATACACAGCGGGATTTTTCATAACCCATTTGGGTACTTCATATTATAAGGAATATAAAATACAGCTGTCAAACTAGTTTTTTTTGGTCTATTTTGGAAACTAGGTTTTTGCTGATAGAGGGTATTGAATAAAAGCCGACGAGATATTTCATTGTTCAGCTTAAATCTATCTTCATTTCGGATGACTCACCACCTATCTGTGGAAAAACTGTTGTTCCGCTGCGATATCTTATCAGAGTAACTGTTTATGTAGAAAGAATTTACATGTTTTCCTGTGCCGTGATTGTTTCTTTTAAGTTTCAATGATTTGTATAAATGCTTGTTGTTGTTGTTTTAGCAGTGCTGATGGCCATTTACGTATGTATAGAGATATCTTATAACACATGTTTTGTGAGTATGTAAGAATTACACTTACGTTAAAGTGAAAATATGTATATTAGGACGGGTCAATTGTATGGGGGAATTGTATGGGGAAAAAACTTCAGGTGCACATCCAGTTTCTGAATCTATGGGTCATACTGAGTAATATTGTTCAGAGGAAATGAATTTCAAGCTTCCCTAATTTTATTAGAAAATTTTATATCCCAATCCGAATCCGAATTTGACATTTATTTTCATGTATTTTATTTGTGAGAGCCGCTATTCGGATTGGGATATAAGATTTTCTAACAAAATTAGGGAGGCTCGAAATTCATTTCAGACCTATGGTCCAATGGACAATATTACTCAGTATGACCCATAGATTCCGAGACTGGATGTGCCACCCTCGAGCCTGCGAAATTCTTTTACTTTTTTCGACTTTGATTTTTAAGGTTTTTTCATGACCTACTAAGCAAATTTTAATTTTTTAGTAAATTTTCATGTACACTGTCCGACCCAAAAATGGGCCGGACAGGGTAAATATATATATATATTTAGTAGGTCATAAAAAAACCTAAAAATCAAAGTCAAAAAAATGAAATTTCGCAGGCTCGAAAATTATTTTTTTGGTATACGTAGTGGAAACTTTTTTCCTGAGCCCAAATCCTATCGAAAATCGGTGGTGCGATATCGGTTAACTTAATCCATACAAATCGACCCACCCTAATATATATATTTATTAAATATATAAGGTTGAGTGGAAGATCTCGGCTACCGGTTCGAAAAGCACTATCTGGGCAAGAAGTTGAGAAAAAACATATTGGGAGGGGTGTGATAAGACCACGTCATACATTGATGATGTTCAACGAGAGACTAGGTACTTCACTTTTTATTTATCTACTTAATCCAATTGTTTACTACAACAACAGCACTTGTTACAAAATTGGATTTCTAGGTAGAGATTATATTCTGTGTTAACACTGGATCCAAAATACACAAGTCCGAACGTACCAAGTGCGCTGACTTTTTCCATCGTACGAATGTCTTTTCTAAATGCTCAGAAAGAGGTATTATTGCGACGCCAAAAACACTGCGAGCCTAAGGAGAGTTTTTACCCATCCGCACTCCTTTGTGAACCATTGTCGTTAAAAGGTCACCTATTACATACATTTTTTGCTAAGCGAGGTTCTGTGGTTTTGCTATATTTTAGGTATTGTTGGTTTTTTGTTGTAATTTTTTGTTGATTTTTTTTCGGCCTGTGAATTTCAGTCGCCTCTTACGACAGACATCCTTAACATGGGAATATTCCAAGCTACTCAGTCGGCTGGGACATTTCTGTGATGTTATTGAATTTGTTTAGACCATAAGAACACTTGCCGAAGGCTTAGGATATGGGCAGCCCTTTGCAGAATTGAATCCGAAACGCTCCGGCACTTCTTTATTGTATGACTATCTCGGGAACTACATATTTTTTCATCCCCCGAATCTTTAGATCCGCGTACTTTGGCTCTTATGACTGGTATGTCGACCTCGGGAACATTTTAAGTTTCTTAACCCCTGGGGAGTTGTAGGGTGGCTCTGTTAACTTTAAACATCTTTTGCAGAACATATAAACAGTCTGGCCTTTCATAAACTTTCTCTTGTAGTGATAAAGACTCTCCCAGGCTTTGGCGAGTATGATCGGTGATGATGGTCCTTTACCGGATATAGATTCGGAACGTTTTTGGAACGGTTTGAATACGACCACGAGAACCTTCAGCTTAGTACAGGCATGCCCACCGCGGGAATACTCTAAGCCCCTTAACCCGCCCACTCAGGTATATCAAGATATTGTCCACCTACTTTTCCCTGCTGCCAATGGCGCGTGTCGATAGATATACTTTATTTATAATTGCTAGGATTGAAGTGCTGCTCGAGAGAAACAGGTTGTTTTCCGACAAAAGAAAGTGGGGGTTGGTAATTTAAGGGACTGATCAGCGCAATTCGAAGCTTCCTTAACCCAATTGTCAACCTCACCTATGCGAGGCGAATCCTGTTGCAAATATGAATGGCGAGATGGTCTAGGAGGTGCAATGTGGTCATATTAATCGTTCCCGCTATGGTCCGGCTAGCACCTTAATGGTGAGTACCGGAAACGGAAAGTACCGGATATATATCAGACAAAGGACCATCATCATCGATAACACTCCCCAAAGCCTTCGGGGAGTGCCCTTATCGCTACAACAACAACAACATAGGAAAAGGACATTGGAAATATTCTACTTATCCTTTTCATGAGTTTTCTTGCCTTAATACATCAACAACCTTATTGAACACACAAAACATCTTTATATTGTAAAGAGAAAAATACTCGCCGAGGGTTTGAAAGATTCCTGCCAGTTGATAGGCCGAGTCTTAATCGAAAACGTTCAGTAACTAACAAAAATTCCTTGTTGTTGTTGTTGTTGAGCGATAAGGTTTCTCCCCGAAGGCTTTGGGAGTGTTATCGATGTGATGGTCCTTTGCCGGATACAGATCCGGTACGCTCCGGTACCATAGCACCATTAAGGTGCTAGCCCGACCATCTCGGGAACGATTTATGTGGCCACATTAAACCTTCAGGCCATTGCCTCCCTCCCCACCCCCAAGTTCCATGAGGAGCTTGGGTCGCCAGAGCCTCGTCTGTTAGTGAAACAGGATTCGCCGCGGATAGGTGAGGGTTGACAATTGGGTTTGGGGAAGCTATATATTGCGCTGGCAACCTGAAGGGTTGCGCTACACAGCCCCTTGAATCTGGTATTTTAGTCGCCGCTTACGACAGGCATACCTAACGCGGGTATATTCTGACCCCCTAACCCGCTGGTGGGGCAACAAAAATTCCTTCACTTAGGCCTATCGGAGTCATTCAGTTGCAGCCACATCTCGAGAAGAATTATATATACATGAATCTATATGAAGACTTGCTTTTCTATATGGAACGTATATATGTTTGTTTAAATAATTTAGATGCAACACATTTAGTCATAAGTAGATGCGCTTTGAAGATTGCTAGATTACATCAATTGCTGTCATTGACATAGATCTCTATCTCTCTTACCAAAGTAAGGCGCTACGCTTTCAATAAAACTTATTCATGCATTCCCCACCCTTTATGTCAAAACTCATGTAACACTTTTATTTTTGTTTTTGAATTTGCAGTTTAAAACATATTTGCTATTCAGTTTTCACATGACATTCCAATCGAAGCATCTAACATGTATTTGTTCTACCAAAAAGGTGGAATTTGTGATAATTTTTTAAAATCTATAATAGTAAATAATTAAAAGCGATCGTAAATAAATAAATTCTCAAATAACTTAAGAAAAGATTCTCTTAACGCATAAATAATTTATAATTCTATTTAATCACTCTCTAGGTGGTGTATCGCAGGCAAATGTGCCTTTTGTGGGCCCTGATGAACTGCCACCTCCATACCAGGCGAATACTGGCACCGGTGGTGTACCAATGGTTACATGTCGTGTATGCCAAAATATGATTGATATCACAACCAAACGGGATCAGCATGTGGTGAAATGCAGTCATTGCAATGAAGCAACGGTAATCAAATAATTTTAAAAATCTTGATTGTTTCAAAATATAATTTTCTAATATTCTGGTCTTCATCTTTAGCCAATACGTAATGCTCCACCGGGCAAGAAATATGTACGTTGCCCATGTAATTGTTTGTTAATTTGTAAGAGCTCCTCGCAGCGTATTGCTTGTCCTCGCCCTAATTGCAAACGTATTATTAATTTAGCACCCAGCCCAGTTACCCCGCCCGTGCCGGCTATGCCCGGCATGTGTCGGGTAACTTGTGGTCACTGTTCGGATACTTTCTTGGTATTTATATATATTTTATTTAATTTCCAGAAACTTCTTACATATTTGGTTTTTTATCGCTTCTTTAGTTCAATACCTTTCACAATGCTTTGGCGCGTTGTCCTCACTGCAGGAAAGTGTCATCTGTGGGCTCGCGTTTCGCTTGTGGACGTGGTATTTCATTTTCTATACTTGGACTGCTGTTCCTTATTGCGGGTATTGGTATAACAGTCGGCACGTACCAATATTCAAAGGTAAGACTTGATTCGTTGTGCTTCAATTGGAATTTTATACCTAGTTGTATTTTGTAACGTTATAATGCAATTGAGTTAAAATAAATATGGCTTTAGTTCTTACAAACAAAGCCAAACTCTCGTCTGTCCGTGTCCTTAGCGATCAGGAGCAAAAATCTTGTATCTCAACGGATTAAATATCAATTGAGAAGTTGCGTGCAAAAAGGGATCTTCTATGAAAACTACGTTTTAAGCTTTTTGTGTTTCAGGCATTTGATATATATAGCATTTTTGTTGTTGTAGTATTTGAAATATTTTCTTAAAATATAGTATATTTCATAAAAAATCTTTCCGATGTATATGTTGACCAATCCATTTTTCACAATTTTAGCCAAAATGACGAAATAAATTGAAGATATTTGTTATCTTTTTATACTCAGCTGAGCAGAGCTCACAGAGTATATTAATTTTGTTCGCATACGTTACGGCATGAACTAATCGAGATAGATATAGATATATCAAAATGATCTGGGAGAAAAAAGAAATTCAATTAGTCCGTCCGTCCGTATGTTCGTTAACACGATAGCTTGAGTAAATTTTGAGGTATCTTGATGAAATTTGGTATGTAGGTTCCTGGGTACTCATCTCAGATCGCTATTTAAAACGATATCGGACTATAACCACGCCCACTTTTTCGATATCGAATATTTCGAAAATTCGAAAAAGTGCGATAATTCATTACCAAAGACGGATAAAGCGATGAAACTTGGTAGGTGAGTTTAACTTATGACGCAGAATAGAAAATAGTAAAATGTTGCACAATGGGCGTGTTGTTGTTGTTGTTGTAGCGATTAGGTTACTCCCCGAAGGCTTTGGGGAGTGTTATCGATGTGATGGTCCTTTGTCGGATACAGATCCGATACGCTCCGGTACAAGCACCATTAAGGTGCTGGCCCGACCATCTCGGGAACGATTTATATGGCCACATTAAACCTTCAGGCCATCCCTCCCTCCCCACCCCCAAGTTCCCTGAGGAGCTTGGGGTCGCCAGAGCCTCGTCTGTTAGTGAAACGGGATTCGCCGCTCGAAGGTGAGGTTGACAATTGGGTTGGAGAAGCTATATATTGCGCTAACACAACCCCTTGAATCCCGCACAATGGGCGTGGCACCGCCCACTTTTAAAAGAAGGTAATTTAGAAGTTTTGCAAGCTGTGATTTGGCAGTCTTTGAAGATATCAGGATGAAATTTGGCAGGAACGTTACCCCTATTACTATATGTATGCTTAATAAAAATTTGCAAAATCGGAGAACGACCACGCCCACTTCAAAAAAAAATTTTTTTTAAGTAAAAATTTAAAAAAAAAGTTAATATCTTTACAGTATATAAGTAAATTATGTCAACATTCAACTCCAGTAATGATATGGTGCAACAAAATACAAAACTGAAAGATAATTTCAAAATGGGCGTGGCCCCGCCCTTGTTCATTTAATGTATCTAGAATACTTTTAATGACATAAGTCGAACAAAAATTTACCAATCCTTGTGAATTTTGGTAGGGGCATAGATTCTATGACGATAACCGTTTTCTGCTAAAAAGGGCGAAATCGGTTTAGGTCAAGCCCAGTTTTATACACAGTCGACCGTCTGTCCTTCGCTCGGCCGTTAAACACGATAACTTGAACAAAATCGATATATCTTACCAGACTTAGTTCACATACTTATCTGAACTCACTTTATCTTTACGAAAAATGAATAAAATGCCATAATTCTATACCAAATAAAAAAAAGGGATGAAACATGGTAATTTGATTGGTTTATTCACGCAAAATATAACTTAAAAAAAACTTTGTAAAATGGGTGTAACACCTACCATATTAAGTAGAAGAAAATGAAAAAGTTTTGCAGGGCGAAATCAAAAATCTGTGTCACCCTGGCCCACATTTTGGTCGATATCTCGAAAACGCTTTCACATATACATCTAAGGGCCACTCCCTATTAAAACCCTCTTTAATACCTTTAATTTGATAGCCATATCGTACAAATGCATTGTAGAGTCACACCTGGTCCACCTTTATGGCGATATCTCGAAAAGGCGTCCACCTATAGAACTAAGGCCCACTCCCTTTTAAAATACTCATTAATACCTTTCAGTTGATACCCATATCGTACAAACGCATTCTAGAGTCATCCCTGGTCCACCTTTATGGCGATATCCCGAAATGGCGTCCATCTATAGAACTATGGCTAACTCCCTTTTAAAATACTCTTTAATACCTTCCATTTTATACCCGTGTCCTACAAACACATTCCAGGGTTACTTTAGGTTCATTTTCCTACATGGTGATTTTCCCTTATTTTGTCTCCAAAGCTCTCAGCTGAGTATGTAATGTTCGGTTACACCCGAACTTAGCCTTCCTTTCTTGTTGTATATAACATAGAAGCAACAGCGGTATGTTAATGAGAATGGGCAAATATAAATTTCACGAAGTCAGTTTCAGAAATATAAAAAAAATATTTGGTGTGGGTATAAAACATGGACCTCTTCTTCCTATTGAGCTATTTTACGCAAGCAGGGATCTTCGACCCTTGATCCCTTTTTGCACGCAACTTCAATTTAGATGGAGCAAATTCCATGAATTCATTAGAATGCCAATCACTCTTCCTTGTCGCCGTGTGACACAAACCGATAACATGTGCCTCATCCAATATGTGCGACCGATCACAAATTGTCATCAATATCCTCTAACGGGAGTCCAAGGAAACTTGCTGTTTCAACAGGGGTGGAACATAATGATAGCAGTGTTAGAGGCGTTGGTTCCACATTACAATTAAAGAGATGGTTGGTGTCATGTGGGGACATATTGCAAGCAGGGCATACATTTTGTATGTCGGAGTTAAGAGTTTAACCTGTTACAGTATCCAGATCGAAGTTGAGCTAGAGTGACTCGCGTTTCCCTGGGGAGTGTGCGTTCCTCTTCCCCAAGTTTTGAGTACTGTTCTTTGAGTACTGGATTCCCCGGGCAATTCCTGGCATAAAGGTCCGACGCACTGAGGACCTGCTTGTGTGTTTTGGCTTCATACGGCTGAGTTCTCAGATGCCGTATTTTCTCATAATGCTTACGGAGATGGTTCCTTAAGCCCCTGGGCAGTGTTGGCTCATCATCAAAACATTGCTCAGGGTATCTAAAAACATTGCCTGTAAAAATTTAAGCTTTTAATTTAATGTTAAGAGGTGCGTCATCGCGACATAAGGTTTTCCATACAAGTCGTATGGGAAAACTTTCTAGTTTTTATAAAACATAGCTCTAGCCCTTAGTATCCAAGTCTTTAGCTATACATATTCATATAGAAGACAAACGATCTACACAACACGGGCGCATATTGTGGTCATTACTCTTGAGTTAAAAAATAATGATTGGAAATTTGAAAATACGAAATACCAGTCTAGGAAAGAAGATATTAAGTTTTTCAAGTTCTGTAGTTGGCTGAAGAATTAGGAATTAATTTAAATTTAATTTTGAACCGAACTAATTTTTTTTATGGGTTTTGTTTCGGTTTATGAACGGGCCATGTTCGAACCGGTTTGCAGCCCTGGTTTTTCACCTATGCCATTTAAATTTGCACCTAAAATAAACTAAAATTGATTATCGGAATAACAGAATACAATTCATTGTATACTTGTCAGGTATTCTGTTTTGAATTCAACCTGCCATAAACCTATTGGTCATTATAAACAAGAAAATTATGAACTGTCAAAAATCCCTTATTGTGTCAACAATATATATATTTTAACGAATTTAGGGAAATCCTCGTTATTATACACCTTCTGCTAACGTTCGTATCGCTGAACTGTCGAATAAATAACTCCAATATTCAGTATTGCAATATGGCTTTATTTAGTCTACTTTGGGAGTTGGACAATTATATTCAGTACACGTACTTCACAAAAGCGTGTTTAAATCAAACTGATTACTGATTCCTCAGCTTGCGCTGCTTTTATACTCTTGGTTTTCTCGTTCACCCAGTTCTCCTAATGTCTAGTCATTTCGCGAAAATGTCTTCGAGAACAATTGTATCTCATGCTTGGTTACCAGCTATACATACATGTATATTTGTAGTTATGCTTTTCTACTAGCCATATGTGTGTATATGTGAGTATCAACTTCTGTTCTTAGCTGATGACTACATATGTGTATGTGAGATATTCTTCGTCGCCTTGTATGTGTACATGTAAATAAGAGTGGATGCTTGAATGAATTGTCGTTGTGATTATTTACTAACAGCATAGTAATGCTAATATTCCCCACAATATATATATGAGTGGAACAGAGGAGCCAAATCATAACATCCGTGATTGTATGATTCGTCACGTAAAAACATAGTTTTCGGATTATAACATACGTGATCCTTCCACGTAATTAGTATTCGGCATCAAGGCGAATTCAATACCAGGTGTTGTTATCCCAACAGCTGATTGCTTCTTCTTGATTATTTTCCATACAACGCCTTGGCATATTGGAGCCAGTTAATCGAAATCAATGAAAATTTTCTTTTGACTTGGCATTCTTCTGCACGGCGAATTGATTGAATTGGCTTTGCCACCACTTGGTATGGATTCGCCTTGATTCGGCATGATGATTAGAGCTCGTGATATTCGATTATTCGAATTATTCCAATGCTCTAATATTCGATTATCAGAATCGATTAGTTAAAATCGAATAACCGTACATGGTCGACGATTAAAGAAATTGCATAAAAAGTGATAAAAATTCTCTAGCGCTGTTATGTTCTACGTCGCGTTTTAGAGCACAGAAAATAGAAAAATAATAACTACGAACGATATGCTTCTTGGGGAAGAGCTGTAGGGTAGGTGGGGCGTTGTCTTTCGTGGTCATTTCGGGACCATATTGGTCACTCTCGGAAGGTTTCAGGGATTATTTTTGGTTATTTTGGGATCATTTGGAGACCTTTTTTTGGTCCTTCCGGGATGATTTCGAGGTCAATTTTTGGTAATTTCCTGCTGACCTTGGATACTATTTCGTGGTTCTCCCGGTGCCATTTATGAGATGGTTTTGGAGGCTTTTTCGAGGTAATTTTAAGATAATTTTGGGGATTATTTCGTGGCTCTCCCTGGTAATTTTGAGGTCAATATGTGATATATTCCTGACCTATTTCAGGATTCTCCCGAGGTAATTTGGCGTTCACTTCCGGGCAATATCGGGATGCTTTAGTATACTATTTCGGGACCTCCCGTGGTAATTTCGCCATCAATTTGTGGACTTTTCTTTATGATCTTGGGGACTATTTCATGGTACTTCCAGGTCATTTTGAGATCATTCCAGTTTAATTTGAGGATACTTCGGGGTAACAGAGCCAGGACAAAATAGCAAAATTACTGATTACACCCCACTTGCATCATTTAAGGCTTCTTTGATAAAAAGATATATGAGGTTGCAATAAATTTTCACTTACAAAACACTGTCACCATTTTCGTAATTTAATAGTAGGCCAGTTTCTGTTTCTAGAAAGATTTAGCGAAACTGAATTTCATTTTCATTTCATTTATTGCAAAAAGAGTATTAGTACAATAAGATCTAGATCTTTTATAGCACAACAAAAAGATAAATAGCAATGATAAATAAAATAATAAAAAAAAATTTGTTTAAGTTAAACGGTTTTATTGAAAACAATACTTACATGAAGTAATAATAATACTAAAAGCTAGAAAATAATTAGGTAGTTCCTAGGTATTAGTCATCACACTCCTCATCAATCTAGGGCGTTGATCAGACAATTAAATAAAAGCGTTGGACGCGTGAAATTTCTAAAAATGGAATTAGGGTTCAGTTGGTCTTATATATGACTATCAATAGAAATTTCCGCGTCCAACGCTTTTATTTAAGTGTCTGATCAACGCCCTAGATTGATGAGGAGTGTGATGACTAGTACCAGTACCTAGGACCTACCTAATTATTTTCTAGCTTTAGTATTATTATTACTTCATGTAAGTATTGTTTTCAATAAAACCGTTTAACTTAAAACATTTTTTTTAATTATTTTATTTTCAAGTTTTTAGTCTTTATTAATTGCCTATTATTTCTCAATATATTTAGTTCATTTAGTGACTCATTACCGCAAGGACTTTTCTAATAATTTGATACAATCTAATTCCTCAATACATAATCCTTCCAAGAACTTTACTCGGCACTGCGCCACGTATGCTTGTCCCTCCTCCAACTCCAAGATATTTGATGTCATTTCTACCGGACTGTACGTAATATTTGTTCCAAATATGAGCCAAATCGGACATCATAGGTCGTTTTCTATTCATGTATGTATTATATGTTCCAAATATGGACCAAATCGGACCACAAATACGACTTTTTGAATATCTCGATCTTTTCGCCACCTAGCGGCGATTTTTCATAGGTCGCTTTCTATTCTCGTATGTATTATGTGTTCCAAATATGAGCCAAATCGGACCACAAATCGTAACGTACTCGACTCATGATCGTATGTTACGATTCGGCCACGGGGTTATTCATTTACCATGAATCAAGGCGAATCTATACCAGGTTGTGGCCAAGGCGAATCTATACCAGGTGGTGGCAAAGCGAATTCAATCAATTCGCCGTGCAGATGAATGTCAAGTCAAAAGAAAATGTTTCATAGATTTCGATTAACTGACATTTTGTTGTACAAGGCTTTGTATGGAAAATTATCAAGAAGAAGCAATCAGCTGATGGGATAACACCACCCGTAATGAATTCGCCTTGGGTTGTGGCAAAGCTAATTTAACAATTCGCCGTGCAGAAGAATGTCAACTCAAAAGAAAATTTTAATTGATTTCGATTAACTGACATATTAAAGTACAGGCGGTGTATGGAAAAATAATTAGAAGAAGCAATCAGCTGTTGGGATAACAACACCTGCTACTGAATTCGCCTTGCCATGAACGAAATTTATAAAATAAAGATGTAAATATTATTTCCGTTATTTTTATCTGATTGAACATAATATTAAACTAAACATAATATAGTAAATCAGCTACTAGAACATATCTCAAAAAATTAAAATTTTGAATTCATCAGTTTACAATAAAACGTGCGAAGTTAAAATCAAATTTAATAATTAAGTTGAATCCAAGGCGAATCAGTATAGATTTTGCCTTGCTTTGAATCGAAAAATTTGAACTCAAAAGTAATAATTTTTGTGTATGTTTGTTTAATGGTGTATTCAGTTTATACTTATATTTAAGAATTCATGAGCTTAACACCGCTTATAATAATTGAATTTCAATTATTATGTTTTCTAAGAGAAACTGAAAAGAAAGAAACATTTACTGGCACTATTGCAATGGACACATAAGAAAACATAATGATTGAAATTCAATTATTATAAGCCGGTGTTAAGCTCATGAATTCTTAATATAAGTAATAATTTTGTTTAATATTTTTGGCAAGTCGATTCAGTACCAGGTGCTGTTATTCCAACAGCTGGTTGCTTCTTCTTGATTATTTTCCATACAACGCCTTGTAAACAAAAAGTTACTTAATCAAAATCAATGAAAATTTTCTTTTGACTTGACATTTACTTGACACGGCGAATTGGTTGAATTCGCTTTGACATCACCTTGTATGGATTCGCCTTGATTTTTGGATAAAATTTAAAAACTGGAATTATTGCAGATTCCAAATTAAATAAATAATTATTACTTCCCGCCTTTGATATATATGTATCTTGTTATTTTAATTCTTATCTTACAATTTGTCTTTTGCAGACTCACGCTGGGATTTTCATTGCATATGTTGGCATATTTTTGCTTGCAGCATTTTTATTTGCACGTTCAATTTATTATTTCCGTTTAAAAGTGAGCGCCATAGATGGTCCAATGTAAGGGCGTATTTAATAGTCTTTGTATCATTCCTTTTGATATTAACAAAAATATAATACAACACATACACATACATACATACATACATATATTCATGAAACAAAAAACAAAACATAAAAGCAAAGCCAGGGAAACGAAGTAAGTAAAAAAAAACCTGACAAAAAAATGGCTGGTATAGAAAAAGCGAAAAAGTTCTATTTAACATAACTACTTACATTCAGAAAAGAAATTAAGCTATACCAAAAATAATGTGAAATATTTGTACGCCATAAAAATACATTATTCAGAATAAAATACAAAAAGCAAAAAGCATTGGAGTATAATTCATAAAAAAGCGTCTGTTATAAAAAAAGTTTGCGTAACTTTAATACAAACATAAATAGCAGCAAATTAAATTAAGGGCTAATGAATGTAAGTGTTAGTATAAAATAATGTTATGCACATTAAACCACTTTCGATATTTATTGTAAGTATTTGCTTTTCTTGTATAAAGCATGCAAAATTTTAATATTTTATAAATTTGAAAAATTCAGCAGGTTATAGGCTATTCTCTAGCTTGGTTCGAAGTTGTTTCTGTTTTCATTCTGTACATTTTTTTTATCAAGCTATTGATTTTGTGAAACTGTAGAAGTGCATTTACTATTTACTGGTACTATTTAAAAGTAGATTGCAGAATGTTCAAAATTGTGTGCGATATACCAAAAATAGTACATGTAAATTTGTTTTTGAATCGGGTTTCAAAATAACGTTTCACTGGGTGACTGTGAAAAAAAAACATAAAAATTGTCGTTATTCAAATGCGCGCCCAAACTGTACTGAAAGTGGTTGTTGCAATTCAAAAACAACAACTCAAAATGATTCGACTATTTTTATGTGTATTTCACAGTTCGTTGTGTATTCGGTAAACTTTTCCGAAATATAGTTCAAGACTTTGTGAGATTCAACACGCAAACCTAATGCATTATGCTCTATATTTATAATTAATGTCTCGATATTCTATGTTAATTCTTGTAAGTTTTTTTAATTCTTTCTCTTATCAAAAAACTATTGTTTCTTTTTTGTTTAATTCATGTTTGTGCATTTTATGTATGTATATTCAAAGATCATATTCCCTGGCTGAATATTAAAAAGTAAAAAAAAAGAACAAAGTGCATGCGCGTCGTATAAATCATAAAATATTTAACACATAAAACGTAAAGTCCCCGCTTCCTTTTTAAAATTTCGCAGTTCAGCAACCTAGAAACAAATGTTGACAGTTTTTATGCTTACGAATTTGTCTGGCAGTTTATAAAACTAAACCACATATTTGTTAATTAGCCTGTAATAACTTCTTTGGGTAACTTAACAATTATAATACCTAATAAAAAAAATTATTATAATAAAAATAAGAAATAAATGCATAAAAACATCAGTTAATGAACTCAATTTACTTCAACGGCTCATACAAAACACTCAAAGTATTCAACAAAAGTGCAGGGGAAGTAGGAATAATGGAGGGCAAATCGACAGGAAACCCAATATGAATTCTTTAATAACAAAAAATATACGTATATACATACATATTATGCATAGTATGTATATACAATATGATTAATAAATGAATATTATGGAACTTATACAATTATATATTTAGATTATTACGATATACTGTAAATAAATAAAAGTAAAACCGAAGAAAGGTATTTTTTTTATTAATTTAACATCCCTGCGGCGAATGGCACTAGTTCTGAAATGGTGCACATCAACCGCCACGTCATAACGTGGTTGTCGGATTAAAACAAACGCGATCGTGCGACTTAATACGTATTCGGCTTGATGATATTAGTGAACGTGTAATTGAACGATTATTTTTTGGTATTTCCACAATGGACTGGGTTGGTCCCCATACAAAAAAAGTTGCTAATGTCCGCACCTAAATTTAAAAATTATGTTGAGAGGGTTTCGGAAAATTTTATTTTTTATTTTTTTTGATCTTTCTATATGAACGATCGGTTGTATGGGATATATACTACATATATCTCAAAATTTGAGGGACTAGTTTGCGTTCAAACAGACAGACGGACGGACGGACGGACAGACGGACATGGCTATATCAACTCAGTTCGTCGCCCTGATCAATTCGGTATACTTAATGGAGAGTGTATCTTATATATTTCTCAACGTTACAAACATCGGACCAAAGTTAATATACCATTTAATTTTTCCGAAACCCCTTTCAACATAATCTTTAAATTTAGGGGTGGACATTAGCAACTTTTTTTTCGACCCAGTCTATTCTGATACTAAGTAAATAAAGCCACAACAACAATAAAGCAGGCTGCCACACTTGTATGTACGTAAACAAATTAATCATCATGTAGAGAGATACTCACAAACGTATGTCATCATCAGCTACTACTTCCCTCACATATACACACGCATATGGTTACACACTGCAAATACACGCGCGTATGGCTGGTGACCATGTAGAGGATTCTAGAAGAAGAAACGTCTAGACATTTGGGCAGAGAGTATAAAAGCAGCAGAAGCTGAGTAGTAGTAGTAGTAATCAGTTTGATTTAAGCACGCTATTGGTTGCGAAGTATAAGTGTTATTTTGAAGTACTATCAAAATTCTAATAAAGACCAATTTTGCATTATTGAATATTGGAGTTATTTATTCAACAGTTTAGCGATACGAACGTTAGTAGAAGGTGTAAAACAAGCGGAATTTCCACTAAATTCGTTACAGTATATATATGCTACTAGTGAGTGCGTTAGTAGAGGCTGTTCCTTAGAGTTTTTCTGCGACATCTGCAACATTCGCAACACAATCCGTAGGGAAAAATACAAATTCATTTTCCTTTGTTGTTTTTGTTTTGTTTCAGTCACAGTCACGAGTAAAAACCGCTGTGATTGAGACGTCACTATCACATATAACGTTGTTCCTCAAAAATCACGGGATCGGTCAACATTAGTCTATGTTTCACCTCTACACTAATTTTATGTATCACCTCTAAAAATGGTGTGTGTCCTCTATTCATCGCAACCGATTCAGCTATAGGTTATACACAGCCATACAACCGAGATTTGTCTCTGCGCTTTTCGGTACAACATGTTGTGTAGCTAGTTACCGCTAGATGGGTCTCCTAAGCATTATCTAAGTGACGATAAGCGTTTTTTTGACGCGTAAACCTAGACGTATATACGTTTAAAAAATACGGCTATTGCAACGAATTTAGGGAAATTCTCGTTATTATGCACCTTCTGCTAATGTTCGAATCGCTGAACTGTCGAACAAATAACTCCATTATCAGTATTGCAAACTGGTCTTTATTTAGCTTATTTTGGGAGTACTTCACAATTATACTTTACTTCACAACTAATAGCGTGTTTAAATCAAACTGATTACTGATTCCTCAGCTTGCGGTGCTTTTATACTCTACGGTTTTCTCGTTAACCCATTTCTCCTAAGGTGTAGTCATTTCGCGAAAATGTATTCGAGAACAGTTGTATCTCATGCTTGGTTACCAGCTATATACATGTATATTTGTAGTTTATACTTTTCTGCTAGCCATATGCGTGTGTATGTGTGAGTATCAACTTTTAGCTGATGATTACATACATAAATATGTCTATGCGGGATAATCTTCGTCGCCTTCCATGTGTGTATGTGTGTAAATGATGATTACTGTGTTTATGTACTCAAGTGTGGCTTGTTGTTGTTGTTGTTGTTGTTGTAGCGATACGGTTGCTCCCCGAAGGTTTAGGGAGTGATCGATGTGATGGTCCTTTGCCGTTTACAGATCCGGTACGCTCCGGTAACACAGCATCATTAAGGTGCTGGCCCGACCATCTCGGGAACGATTTATATGGCCACATTAAACCTTCAGGCCAATCCGGTATTTTAGTCGCCTCTTACGACAGGCATACCTACCGCGGGTATATTCTAACCCCCTGACCCGCTGGGTTGGCTTGCTTAATGTTTTTGTTGTAGTGATTATTTACTAACATCACAGTGATGCGAATATTCGTCACAATATTTAGATGTTTAAAATGTACTTTTGGCACTAAAAAGAGCAATTCATTCCAAATAAATCGAGATTTGTTTCCTATCGTATGTTTTCATTCGGCCCATGCAAATACAAAAAAATATTTTCGGTACGAAAGTATAAATATATGTATGTGATTAATCAGGGTTGGCTTTCCGTAATTTGATATCGTACAGGAACGTCTATCAAATGATCGTTTTCGCTTTCCATAACACAAAACTTATCTGGATGATCCAAATAGCGGCGCGTCTTACCCAACATTCGATAAGAGTTGTCCGATATGTATGTAAGTTGAACATTTATGCCTTTGAGATTCAAAACATTTCTGAACTCTTTTCGAACTAAAGTATCGAACCGACGAGTGTCAACTATCGAATTACAGAAAGCCACCTCAGATCGCGCCCACGCATCGCCTTGTCCATCCTGATGGTTTCCAATTTTCCAAAAAATGTTTAATAAATATTGCGTACGTATTTTTAGATTTCAGTTTCACAGGAACTATCAGAAGACATCCGGCCTTTGGCTTAAAAAAAACGTTGTTCTGCCTTAACTTTGGTCCAGCTGCATAACTTTTAAGAAGTTTTTACCTCCTACTTTCCGTCCAATTTCTTTATCCTTTGTTTACTCATCTCTCTGCGTATATTCTCTCTCCGTTTCTCTCCATCCCTTTTTATGTCTAGCTCCCTCTGCTTCTTTCTCCCGCGATCCATATATCCGTATCGCTCTTATCTCTTCTAACTCTATTTCTTTCTCAGTTTATTTCTCTTTCCCTCGTTTTTTTCTCACTAGTAATTTTTATTCTTCGCCATCCCTTATTCCCATTTCCAGTCCCAGTTGTTGTTGTAAAAGTGCTTTGCCTCATCAAAAGGTATGGCTACTCACAAATTATCATCAATATCCTCATAAGGGAACTTGAAGTTGAGCTAGAGTGACGCACGCCTCCCTAGGGAGGTGCTTTCTTTATTTGACTTTGAACGAGGTTCGCCGTGAAATTCCTGGCATAGAGCTCCGATACCTTTTTGTGGATATCTCTAAGGACCTCTTTGTGCTTTTTTCTACATACAGCTGAGTTCTCAGATGCCGTATTACCGTATAATTCTTGCGGTGATGACTTCTTAAGTCCCTCTGAGGCGGGGTCTCTTCAATCAGATGTCTGTTTGGATGCCCCTAAGAAGACAACCGTATTTGAGGATTTTGTTTCGGCTCTGGGTTTTAGATACACTTGCGGAAGCATGCTCGCCAAATTTAAATCCTGATCGGAAGTCCCACCCAGTAGTTATTGATGTTAGACAGTCGGTTACGCAACGCCATCGACGTGGATGTCCAATATGGCCGACATTTATCCTGTCCACGTTGTAAATAAGGTCGCCGAGGATTTCATCGATGACAATATAAGGTTTATGGAGGCGAATAAACTGGAGAGATTTGGGAAATAGTCGTTTATTTTCGTGCATCAATGGATGGGCCGAAACCTGTTGCAATAATCGTACAGTCACCGGCGTAGGATACAATAGTAATTCGTTCAGGTGGCGAAGGAGCTTCGATATATAGAAGTTAAACAAAAGCGGAGATAGGCCACCGCCCCTCTGACATCCCTTGTTTAATTCTTCTGGGTTAAGATGTTACGTTTCTGAATTGCACCGATGATGAAGGGGGACCCTTCCAAGTCCTACTGTACCGAGCTGATTTACTGGATCAAAAGCTTTTGATAAGTCTAGCGCTACCAGTACTGTTCTGTGGTGGGTTTCTCGATTCAACCCGAAATTCATCTGCGTGTTGATGGCGTTAAGAGTGGTGGAAGTGCTATGTTGTTTTCGAAAGCCATGCTGATGATTGCCAAGTCGCAGGTTTGCGGTGAAATAGGGGAGCAGAATGGCTTCGAGTGTTTTGGCTACTGGCGATAGGACAGATATCGATCGATATGATTTTCCTACGTTAGCTGGCTTATCAGACTTTAGCAGCGGTAGCCCCTTCGCCATTTTTTAGGGATGTCGAAGGTGGACAAAGACATTCGCTAGATAGTTCAATCCCTCATCGCCCAGGTTTTAATCACCGTCTGAGCCTACTGCTTCGGATGTTTTAGCAAGTTTAATGGCTATTTAAACCTCTGTGGCGGTGATGGTAATAGGAGGCGCGTTAGCTTTGCGTTTATGTGCATGTCTGATGGCCTGCCTTTTGGATTTGTCGACCGAGGAATGCATTACATATTGCCGGCAAAAAGCGCTCACGAATTTCTTCGCACCCGATAGCACATCATCGCCAAATGCGATATATATATTCGTGTGTTGGAGTCGTGGGTTGCCGGAGTCATGCTGTCTTATGAGGTCACGCTCTCTCGCTAAGGTTGCGGCCGGTCAGAAGATATGACCGGATTTCCGGGATTCTTCCAGCGGGAAAAAAATGAACCGGCACGCATTCAATGACTACGCAGAAAGCACGCTTCCTTTGACGAACATCAGTCGCGGAAGATTGTATGTATTTTTGAATAGTGTTTCATAAAAAAAAACAAAAAATTTTGCCTAGAAAAAAAAATTTAAAGTGGCCGTGGACCACCCTCTCCGTTTGAAGTATGAAATAAGGTCCGATTCTTAGACCCTACTCTATAAGCTCCAAAAATTTCATGAGAATCGGGCGAGCCGTTTCGGAGTTCAATCAAAACACTGACACGACAGTTTTTATAAAAGATATTTATTAAAGTAATCTGTTTTGTTTACAATAGTGGACTCATACTTGGGTCGTTAACCGGACTCAGTCTGAGGATTAACTACTCAGAGACTGTTATTGCACTATGTATTTTAATTTGGACAGATTGGTAAAGTATATATGTAACAAGTTACAAGGGAAGGTAACGTTTATTATTATCTTCCACTTCAGAACACGATTTGTGTCAGCAAAAGTGATTGCCTAGAAAAAAAAATTTAAAGTGGCCGTGGACCACCCTCTCCGTTTGAAGTATGAAATAAGGTCCGATTCTTAGACCTACTCTATAAGCTCCAAAAATTTCATGAGAATCGGGCGAGCCGTTTCGAAGGAGTTCAATCAAAACACTGACGACAGTTTTTATAAAAGATATTTATTAAAGTAATCTGTTTTGTTTACAATAGTGGACTCATACTTGGGTCGTTTACCGGACTCAGTCTGAGGATTAACTACTCAGAGACTGTTATTGCACTATGTATTTTAATTTGGACAGATTGGTAAAGTATATATGTAACAAGTTTACAAGGGAAGGTAACGTTTATTATTATCTTCCACTTCAGAACACGATTTGTGTCAGCAAAAGTGATTGCCTAGAAAAAAAAATTTAAAGTGGCCGTGGACCACCCTCTCCGTTTGAAGTATGAAATAAGGTCCGATTCTTAGACCTACTCTATAAGCTCCAAAAATTTCATGAGAATCGGGCGAGCCGTTTCGGAGTTCAATCAAAACACTGACACGACAGTTTTTATAAAAGATATTTATTAAAGTAATCTGTTTTGTTTACAATAGTGGACTCATACTTGGGTCGTTAACCGGACTCAGTCTGAGGATTAACTACTCAGAGACTGTTATTGCACTATGTATTTTAATTTGGACAGATTGGTAAAGTATATATGTAACAAGTTACAAGGGAAGGTAACGTTTATTATTATTTTCCACTTCAGAACACGATTTGTGTCAGCAAAAGTGATGACTTGAAAGTGTTACTGATCTTCTCCACCTCACCATTCAAATCTCCATATATGTATGTATATATATACATATATGTAGGTCGTGTGCGGAATGCCCCAAAATGCGTGGCGTGCAGGACCTTATTTTATATCAGAAATAAAAAAAATTTAAGTTCAAAATTTCATAAGGGCCAGTACTTGAGTATCCTTGCCCATTACCTTAATAATCATTTACTTCACCACGACGATTTCGCCACTACCGGGTGGACCGGCTTCCAGTAGCGCTACCTTAACATCGTCTATTTTAATGTCTTTACCCTGACAAATTATGTTCATAAAGTCCAAGAATTCTTCAAAGTTTAAACGCCATTTTCTTAAAAAAAAGGCATAAACAAATTACTTGAAAAAAAAATAATAATAATAAATAAACATAATTACTTAAATTTCATATAAGCCATGCCCGTCTCGGTCATAGTGAATACTGTCTTCAGAAGTTTGGCTTGTTCTAGCCAATAGTCGATTTGTGATAATAAAATACTCTCATAAACCTCATTATCCAAATCCAATGCGTTGAGATTGTTGTTCGCATAAAGCTGAAAAAGGCTTTCGATTGTGTGCTTCTTTTGTTTATTTCATCGTCATCGGCCATGGCTCATGTAGTACCAATTTTATTTATAAGACTAAAGTAAGAGATTTGCACAAATTTAGTATGAAAAAAAACCAAATATATTGCGAATTTAGATTTATTTGTTTTTATATAAGACATTTCCAATGCGCGCATTCATTGTTGTCAACAACTTTTAGCTTGGTTGTTAAGGTAAGTTCCCATGATTAACATGTGTAGTGTCCTTAATATATCGTACTTAGGCAACTGGGTGGTGTCTGAAGATTTCACATTGACTGAATATGTCGTTTGTGTTGCTTACGTACTCAAATAACCGTTAAAACACGTTTGTGTTGCTTACTTACTCAAATAACCGTTAAAACACATTTGACCTGTTTACAAATCACTTCTTCGCTGAGCTATCTGACGCCAAATGGACACTAAAGGAATTTAAATCGTTTGGAGTGGAGGCATGGATGGTATCGTAGAGGGATGGATGGATCTCACACCCCGATTTCGGTTTTGCGTTAATATCTTTTGAACGAGATAAAATTTGTCTATTCCGCCTTCGGAT
>JARSSU010045193.1:0-56661 GCA_029619165.1 Eurosta solidaginis | reverse complement strand
CAGCTTGACGTTCGCAAAACAAAACAAACAAAAATTAACTAAACTGCAATATTTTTTTATGTAATTTTTGTTTTGTTATTTTTTCTTTTGTTTGGTTTTTTCTGTCATATTTGCAGGAAATTTTCCAGTGATTTGACTTTTTTTGGGAATATTTGAAGCATTGAGAACAAGGCGAATTCATTATCAGGTATGAATTCGCCTTGATTGAGAATGATTGATTCAATTACCAGAGTTTATTCTCAAATGATGTCAGAACTTTTACCAAGGCGAATCTATACCAGGTGGTAGCAAAGCGAATTCAATCAATTCGCCCGTGCAGATGAATGTCAAGTCAAAAGAAAATTTTCATAGATTGCGATTAACTGACATTTTGTTGTACAAGGCTTTGTATGAAAAATTATCAAGAAGAAGCATTCAGCTGATGGGATAACAACACCTGGTACTGAATTCGCTTTGGCTTTTACACTCCTAAATTTAAAAATCTGATCGGGTTGCTTTTACGAAGTAAGGAAAAATTCAATCCCCTTCAGCGAAAATTGTAGTAAAAAAGTACTTTTAATAGTAGTATGTTAGTATCGATAATAAATTTGTAAACGCCAAGAGGTTTTGGGGAAATAATTCATTTTCTATAAATATTTCGTGAAATTCGTGCAGGAATTGTTTAAAGAATGCCGTACGTCCAGAATTTTATTCAAAAATACACTATCTCAAATTTTGTTTCAAAGACTCCCTATCTGAGCATAAGTTCAATGCATTTGACATAAAAGGGAGTTAGTGGAAAGCATTCTGAGATAAGGCGTTCTTCAACCAGATAGGGCGGTTTTTGTGACAAATCCTAAAACGGGAATTTTTGAAAAATATTTGAGATAGGACGATTTCGAACTGGCAGCTGACATGGGTGTGATACTCTACCCAGCCGCCGCAATGAACTGACAAAAAATAAAATTAAAATAAATGGTTTATTGTCTTAGAAATTTATATTTCGGCCTTGACTTTGACAGAAGAGTTAACTTTTGTGTGGTCCTGCAATACAGGGAGTATTCACCTTTTTATTCTGAAATTTCGGAAAGCTCTTTTCCGTGTAAGTATTTTTGGAAGTGTTCCGGATAAACCGTTACTTACTTAATTGGATAAACCTTTAATAGGGAATATTCGCAACACGTTCGTTGATACTACCACACGAGGTCCGAATATTCCAAATATAAAACGACTCACAAATTCTTAAATGCAGACGAATATTTCGTACATACGGAATGAATAAGTTAACACGCTCAATGGGTACATTTCGTTATGGCATCTCCGTTATTTACTAATTACATTTTTACGTGATTCGATTTACTAGTCGAGGTTACGAAAGTGCACGATTTCTTAATGTCTAACTTTTTTCATAAAATTACGCATGTTCAGCCACACTAATAGATCATGGCATAGTTAATAAATTCATCATAAAATTTAAAAAATTGGTCTAAGTAATTATGCAGTTCAGTACTTATCGGTATTTGTAAACTGATGCTTCCTAGTTCTACTATTAATATTTTTCGCAAAGAACAACACAGTTCACGGATGTCAGTTCGATTTGGGAGCAAAATGGCTGCAATTATCAAAAAATTTGTCAGCCGAGCAAAACTTTTGTGATTGAATGATGCATTGAGAATTCCTACAATTGAAGTCTTTCTTCTCCTCCATTCCCATACCTACCTGTAAAATAAGGCTAACAGGGAGAATGGATTTTCTTTTAAATATGTCCTTAGGTATGGTTGAACTGGCCGTCGTTATTGACCACCTCTCATAGACTGAATGCGTCCCATTAGGGTGGGTCGATTTGTATGGACGAAAGTTAACCGATATCGCGCCATCGATTTTTCGTTAGGATTTGGGCTCAGGAAAAAAGTTTCACTACGCACATCCAAAAAAATAATTTTCGAGCCTGCGAAACTTCATTTTTTTTACTTTTTTCAACTTGATTTTTAAGGTTTTTTCATGACTTTTTACATGACTACTAAGCGTGCTTTGCACACAGAGTATATTAACTATGATTGGATAACGGTTGGTTGTACAGGTATAAAGGAATCGAGATAGATATAGACATATATCAAAATCACCAGTATCGAAAAAAATTTGATTGAGCCATGTCCGTCCGTCCGTCCGTTAGCACGACAATTTGAGTAAATATTGAGATATCTTCACCGAATTTGGTACACGAGCTTATCTGGACCGAGAACAGATGGTATTGAAAATGACCGAAATCGGATGATAACCAAGCCCACTTTTATATATATAACATTTTGGAAAACACAAAAAACTGATTATTTAGTAAATAATACACCTAGTATGTTGAAATTTGACGTGTGGACTGATATTGAGACTTTTGATGAAGATTTGAAAAACATTTTAAAATGGGCGTGGCACCGCCTACTTGTGATAAAATCAATTTTACAAATATTATTAATCATAAATCAAAATCGTTAAACTTATCGTAACAAAATTCGGCAGAGAGGTTGCCTTTACTATAAGGAATAGGTTAGGTTGAACTGGCCGGTCCATGAGGACCTCACATAGACTGAATAAGTCCGTAGTGTTACCAGAAGTTTGTTTTAACGACCAAACTGAAAAACCCTATCAAAAACCAGGACCTATGTTATAAAATAACTCCGTCCTCTTGGCAAATACTAGAAGCTTCCTAGGATTTAAGCCACTTGCTGCTTCTAGATCTGACAGCTGTATCACTCCTAATAGCTGGAGTCTTAGCCTGGCAAGCGCAGGGCAAGAGCACAGAACGTGCTCGATCGTTTCCTCCTCCAGCCCGCACTTCCTACATCTGCTATCACTGACCAAGCCTAATTTAAAGGCATGTGACGCCAGAAGGCAGTGTCCAGTCAGAATACCCGTCATGAGTCTACAGTCCTCTCTTTTTAATGATAGAAGCAACTTTGTTAGTCTAAGGTTGTAAGACCTGCACATAATCTTCGACACTTTACAGCCCCGCGCTTGAACCCACGCCTTTCCTGCTTGGTCGATCATGTGCACCTCTCGCCTTCGCTTAATTTCGCCCAGTCTAATTGGGACGTCTACGGAGCAAGCTTCAAGGGATGCGCCCTTTTTAGCTAATTCATCCGCTTTTTCATTCCCATCTATTCCCATATGCCCTGGGACCCAATATAGATGTATGCTTCTCCCTGTCCCGATTCTCTCCAGGGACTGCTTACACTCTAACACGCATTTAGATGCTGTGGTATGCGAGATTATTGCCTTAATTGCTGCTTGACTGTCAATATAAAAGTTAACACGATTGCAGCTTGGGCTATTTTCTTCCAGGGTTTCTACTGCTTTGGTTACGGCTACTATTTCCGCTTGGAAAACGCTACAGTAATCCGGCAGCCTGTAGGATCTGTTTATTTCCGGATCAGCACAGTATACCGCAGACCCTACTCCTTCCACTACTTTGGAACCATCTGTGTACACATGTATCGCCTCGTCCGCCATTTGAGCACCCTTGCGCCAACCGTCCACCTCTATTGTGGCCTTAAGATCGCCCTCGAAGCGCAGATAGGGAATCAGGTAGTCTGTTCGTCTTGTGATTGATGACGCTATACTACTATGGCCGTATGGTCGGCGCTCAAGCTGCCCCGAGGCACCGAGCCTGGTTGCAGTTGTTAACGCTATGTTCTTTGCTACCAGGTCTACAGGTGGAATGTGCAGAATGGCATACAGTGCAGCTGTCGGGGTTGTTTTCAGGGCTCCCGTAATGCTAAGCATTGATAGTCTGCATACCCCCTCTAATTTTTTGAGGTAGGTTGCTTTTTGTGTGGCTTTCCACCAAACAAGAACTCCATAGTATAGGATAGGGCTTACAATCGCTGTAAAAACCCAATGAGAAAGAGAGGGCGATAAGCCCCACGTACACCCCAGCATTCTTTTACATGCATAAAGTGCCGTTGAAGCCTTCTTCACCCTCTCCTCCACGTTGAGCTTCCATGACAGCTTACTGTCTAGGATGATTCCTAGATACTTTGTGCAAGGTTTCTCCTGTAGGGTCACCCCTCCTAACTTAGGCCTGATCCAATTTGGGACCTTGTACCTCTTTGTAAACAAGACCATATCCGTCTTATCCGCGTTGACTTTCAACCCGACATTTGATGCCCAGGTATGAATATCCCGAAGCGCCCGATCCATCAAAGAGCTAATCGTTGGAAGGCACTTTCCACTTATGACAATTGCAACGTCATCCGCGTAAGCCGTAAGTTTTACGGGTCCCTCATCAAATCGCCTGAGCAGTTGGTTGATGACCAGCGTCCACAGCAGAGGTGATAGCACCCCTCCCTGCGGCGTTCCCCTGTCCACTGATTTCGTGGCCTCGTACAATCCCCATTGTGATGTAATCTTCCTGCAATTTAACATGCAGCCGATCCATCTGGTTAAGGCTGGATGTACTTTAATGTAATTAAGACCATCCATAATCGCCCATTTAGAAACATTATTGAAAGCCCCGGCAATGTCTAAGAAGACTCCTAGAGCATATTCCTTATATTCCAGGGCTTTCTCTACGCTTATTACCACCCTATGCAATGCGGTGTCTACCGACTTGCCTTTGGTGTACGCATGTTGTGTTGTGGAGAGCAGCTTTTCATCCACGTTGGACTTTATGTACACATCTATCAGCCTCTCAAAGGTTTTGAGCAGAAATGATGTTAAGCTAATGGGTCTATAATCTTTGGCATACACGTGACCGATCTTTCCCGCCTTTGGTAGGAAAGCTACACGAGCAGTTCTCCAAGAGTGCGGTACATGATTCAGTCTTATGCACCCATCGAATATTATTTTAAGCCATTCCACGACCGCCCTACTTGAAACTTGTAGCATGGCCGGGAATATACCATCTGGGCCCGGCGATTTAAACTTAGAAAACGTCTTCACTGCCCACTCGATCTTGGTATCGGTCACCAAGCCCGGCACTACCCGCTCCGTGATCGAAGTGTGAGTGCTGTCTGCTGGCTCTTCTAAACCATCTCCCGATGGGAAATGTGTATCGAGAAGCACCTCAAGGGATTCCTCACTATTACGTGACCATTCCCCGTTCTCTTTCTTTATTAGTCCCTGGACTATATTTCCCCTTGCTAGGACTTTTCTCAACCGTGCTGTTTCGCTGGAGCACTCTATGTCCGTACAGAAACTTTTCCATGAGATTCTCTTCGCCCTGGAAATTTCACGCTTGTAGATCCTCAGTAGATCCCTGTACTCGTCCCGACACGCTTCGCTTTCCGCGGTCTTTGCTAGCTTAAACATTTCTTTTACCTGTCTTCTTAGAAGACTCAGCTCATTGCTCCACCATGGCGGCTTTGCTTTTCCTCTGAATCTTCTTAGAGGGCAAGCTTTGTTATACGCAGTCATAAGCGTCCTAGTTAGGAATTCATTAGACTCCTCCAGTTCTTCCACATTGGCAACCTCTTTGGGTTGTCCCAGTTTCGTTTCTACCTGTTTCTGGAATTTAGTCCAGTTTGTTGACCTAGGGTTTCTAAAGGTTCCTCCCTTCTCTACCCTCTTTAGGGGGATGCTGAAGCTGATATACGCATGGTCGGAGAAGGATGGTCTATCAAGAACCATCCAATCATACCTTGATATATCACGTTCGGAGCTCAGTGTAATATCCAAAACATTGCTGGATGTTGGACCAATGTATGTAGGGACATTTCCCCTGTTGGCTATCTGCAAATTGGTTTGCAGGATGTAACAAAATAGAGATTCGCCTCTCTCGTTCGTATCTGCTCCTCCCCACGCATTGTGGTGCGCATTTGCATCCGCGCCTATGACCAACCGCCCTTTGCGCCCTTCGTCCTGTACTAGCCTCTTGCACTCCATCGGTGGAACCTCCGCAGCATGGGCCATGTAGCAGGATGCCAGGATAAGTGCCTGCTTATTCCTTTGCTCAACGGCCACCACTACGAGGTCCTCAGTAGTGTAATTAGGCAGCATATATGAATGCAGCTGTTTCCTTACCATTACTACAGCTCGCACCCGTCCTTCCGTTTGCGCATAGTAAACGCCAAATCCGCGCGCGCTAAGTCCAGAAACCTTTCCTCCCGATGAGAGCCACGGCTCCTGGATCAGCGCCACGTCAAACGAACCCTCCTCAAGGGTTAGGAGGAGTTCGCTCGACGCCACTTTACTGTGTTGGAGGTTTATCTGTAGGACTCGCAGCACCATTGGGCTGTTTGTCCCCCTCCAGCACCTTCGTCGTGACGTCGTCGTCCTCCCCTTGCCCTTTTGGTTTAGAGTGTTCGAAGCCCCCTTCAGCCTCTTGTAACTGTTGTGCCGGGTGTTCCTCTGTGCGACTCACAGCACCATCTGGCTGTTGGTCCTCTTCTAACACCTTCGTGGTGACGTCGGCTACCTCCACCTGTCTTTTTTCCCTTAGGCTTTTGAGGTCCTTTTCGACTTCGCCCACTTCCAGCGTGTTAGGATTTTTATCCTCGGGACTTCTTTTCCTGAGTCGCATATAAATTTTGCCTGTACCAAAGGACATTTTTCCAAGCTGCGTGTACAATATATCCTCCGCCTGCTTGTTTATTTGGAAGATGTAGAACTGACCTTCCTCCGTAGGCCGAGATACAGTAAGTACCTTCCAATCCTGTGTCGGTATGTTCGGATTCTGATTCTGCAGAAGTCGCAGTGTATCCTCCGACTTCATCACGCATGGTATCCATACCTTAACTTTTGGTACCGTGGGGATTTGCGCTTTATCCACCACCTCAAACCGCGCGTTCGTGCCTTGCCTTTGGAGGTTTGGAACCACTTCCTCCAGCCACCGCAAGCTCGCGATGTTGTCGCACGCTATCATCTTCACACCATTATACCATCCCCCCGAATCAAAGGTTGGAAGGGGCTTACTTGGTTGTTCCCGCATCATCTTAAGCATTAAGCTAATAAGTTCCCTTTCTACAGATCTCCACCTTTCAGTAGTCATCTGTCCGAAAGGACTGCTACGATCAACCAGCGCCACAGTCAGTGACTGCTTTGCCACATCACTCATCTTCTCGGGAAAAGCCGGAGTCTTAGTGTTAACTCCCTTTGGCACCTCCGAGAAAGCCGGAGTCTTAGCTTTAACTCCCTTTAGCACCTCCGAGAAAGCCGGAGTCTTAGCGTTATCTCCCTTTGGCTTATCTCCTACTTCCGTAGTTGGAACTTCCCTCTGACTCGCAGCTTTCGAGGTAGTTGCTACCTCGCTATTGGGGCCCATCTGTCTTACAGCTTTGGGCCTACTTGTCTTGTCTATGCGACTGCCCTGCCTCGCGGCTCTGGGACTGGGTCCTTTCTGCCTCTTGAAAGCAGGCTTGTCGCCTTCCGCCGAACGTTGCCTCTTCATTCTGCCATTCGACGCTTCTTCCTCCTCGTACCGGTTGCAGAACCGAGGGTTTCTAGCAGCAAACCTTTTGAACTGCCTTCGACCTACTTCTACCGCCTCATGGGCCCATTCCAAGCGCTCGATCTCCACTTCTGTTGGGTCGACCACTGCTCCCAGGCGTTGGACAATTCTTAGTGCTGCACGGTACTGCGAGAGAGCTCTTTTACTTCCTCTGCTCCGTACCCTTCTCCACTCTTCTACTCCGTTTTCATTTGTGTGCTTTTCCAACACGGAGTTCATTGAATCAGCACTACTCTCGCTCCCCGAGTCCGACGCATCGCTTAATGCGTATTTCGTCGTCCTTGGCTTGCGACTCAGTCCTCCTCTTATCATCCTCCTTATTACAATTTGGTAATGAGTCGTTCATCTTGGTCGTACGACCACCTGCCCGACAAGGCGGGCTCAGCGGTCCAGTATTATATACGGGGAAAGAACCGTCAGCCACAGCAGCGCCCCTTACTGTGGTAAGGCCATCAATACTTCCCGAGGTGGCCCGGTATCGGGAAGGCTCCGTTCGAATACAGCCGAATTTATCCCCTGGCTGCAAATCGTCCAATAGGCACGGTCCGCATAACACCCTGGATTAGGGGGTTGGCAGTTCTTGGTCACCGACATCCCGCCGCCCTCCTATGAGGCGAAACGGCGTAGATGCCAGTCCTAAACAGCTCCGCCTCATAGTCGGGCGCTATGGAGATCGGCTAAGCCCTCACACCAATGGCATGGTGCCTACCCTAGTGAGGGTACTACTAGGAATTCTTTGAAGAAAAATTAACGAAATCGGTTAAGGACCACGCCCACTTTTATATACAAGATTTTTAAAAGGGTCGCAGACGAAAATAATAAGCTATATCTTTGCATAGCTTTATATCAATGGTATTTCATTTCCTAAGTGGATTTATAACAATAAATAGGAAAAACTTCAATTTTAGAAAATGGGCGTGGCACCGCCGGGAGCCATAACTCGAAGAAAAATTAACGGATTGTAATAAAATTGGGTACACAAATTTTCCCTATAGTAGAAAATATTTCTGGTAAAATGGACGGGATCGGTTAAAGACCACAGCATTAGATATAAAACAGTTTAAAAGGGTCGTAGACTAGAATAATAAGCTATAACTTAACAAAAATTTGTTTTGAATCAATGATATTTCACTTATCAAGTTTTATTGTAAGAGGAAATGGGGAGACATTTTTTTAAACGGGCGGTGCCACGTGTTATGTAGAAAAGTAATTTATCTGAAATGAAATGTGCAATTGAAGCTCACGCTGAGAATATAATGTTCAGTTACACCCGAACTTACACACCTTTACTTGTTTTAACTATTACAGGATATATCTTTAACACTATACTTGATATTTTAATTTACTTACCACCTGGTGATTGTGCATATATATTGAAAACCAGACATTTTGTATAGAGACAATAAAAAACAGCGAGCAGGAGGCATCTGAAACTATAAGCATATTTTATATTAATTATTTTAAAACAAGAATTATTTTTTGTTTATTTATTCATGTTTGCTTATGGAACTATCATACATAATTTTATTTAAGTATCAATTAATAAGTTAAAATGTTGTCAGATTTCAGTTCCAAGTACAACATTTTAGGGGGGTTCTAAGCGCAATGCAAAGCTTTATAGCTTTACGCTTCCGCAACCCAATTGTCAACCTTACCTACGCGAGGAGAACCCTGTTACAAATATGAATGTATCATAAACATATTTTGCAGGCGAGGCTCTGGCGTCCTCAAGTTCCTCAACGAAATAAGGTGTAACGGATCTATATCCGGCGAAAACCCTCGAAGTGTCTATCGAGAGTTGATCAATTTAAATTCGATTTAAAACAATAACAACTTTCGCCATATAAACTGAGGTGCAAAAGTGGAACAATAATCTTGAAAATAAACTTTGTTTCAATAAACTCACGTGGTTTGTTTAACTTGTTTCATTCATAATTCGTTGTAGCAGTGCTTCGCTCCATTCAATAGGTCAATGTCCTCTAACGGGAGTCCAAGGAAACTTGCAGTTTCAGCAGGGGTGGACCATAACGAGAGGGGTGTTAGAGGCGTTGGCTCCGACGCCTGTTTGTGGAGTTCACTGAGGAGTTTTTGGCTTCATACGGATGTGTTTTCAGATACAGTATTTCCTTATAATGCTTACGGAGATGACTCCTTAAGCCTCTGGGCGGTGCAGGCTCATCAATCAGATGAGTGTTGGGATGCCCAGGTTTCTGGGTATTCAACAGAAACTGTTTGGTTAGCATTTTGATTTCTCTCCCTAATGGGGAGTATTCTCGCCTCATTGTGTAGATTGTGTTCTGGGGGCACAAGAAGACAAGCCGTGGCGGTTCTGAGGGCAGCATTTTGGCAGACCTGTAGCTTCCTCCAGTGAGTAGTCTTTAGGCTTGGTTAGGTTGCTCGTATCGTTTTATATGATCACGTATCGAAAATTCGTACTTTTTTTCATTTTACGATCAGTGACTGAAAAAAATTTCTTTCAGACAATAACCTTGTATGTAACTATTCAACTATTTTTAAAAATTTTAAGAAGTTATTGATCTAACGTGTTCTATTTGTCGCTAGTTCACATACATATGTTATTAATGCGATCCACCATTTCAGAGTTACATATTGTGATTTAAAAAATGAGTTTCGAACACGGATCCTTGTCACGTAGAACGGGCCAAGTTTCGCTCAAACGATAAATATTCAATCTGTCAAACTTTTCGTAAATAATACATAATGAGTCATCTAAGTACACGTAGTCACAATTTCACGTATTACCATAATCTGAGTCACCATTTCAGTGCTAGTGCGGTTAAAAAAATGTAATTCGATCACGGATCCCTATACCCTTAAATTGTAACTTGCTTTAGTTGGAGACCGTGTCATAAGTGCCATATATTGAGGCTTGAACGTGCAAAAAACCGATTCAATCATATAATGCGAGGTGCACACTTATAGATCTACAGCAGCGGTGGCCAACGCTAGCAGAGAATGGTGAAAAAAAATTCGATGATAGAACTTACGAATGGATGTTGTTCTTGTTGTTGTTGTAGCGATAAAGACACATTACGAAAGTTTTGGGGAGTGTTATCGATGTTGAAGGCCCTTAGTCGGATATAGATCCCGGTACGTTCCGGTAACAAGAACCATTAAGGCATAAGCCCGACCATCTCGGCAGCGATTTAAAATAACCGCATTGAAGCTTCTAGGCAATTCCACCCCCAACATCTAGTTCGATGGAGAAGTTGAAGTTGACAGAGCCTCGGCCGCTAAAAAAACAGGATTCGCCACCGATAGGTGGGGTTGACGATTGAGTTGAAGCTATAAACTGCGCTGACAGTGAAAAGGTTTGAGCTACACAACCCCTTGAATCATTTGTGTATTTTAGTCACCTCTTACGACAGGCATACCTACCCCAGCGGGTTAGGGGGTCAGAGTATACCCGCGGTAGGTAGGCCTGTCGTAAGGGGCGACTAAAATACCAGATTCAAGGGGCTGTGCAGCGTAACCCTTCAGGTTGCCAGCGCAATATATAGCTTCTCCAAATCCAATTGTCAACCTCACCTATCCGCGGCGAATCCCATTTCACTAATCGACGAGGCTCTGGCGACCCCAAGCTGCTCATGGAACTTGGGGGAGGGGGGAGAGGGATGGCCTGAAGGTTTAATGTGGCCATATAAATCGTTCCCGAGATGGTCGGGCTAGCACCTTAATGGTGCTGTGTTACCGGAGCGTATCGGATCTGTCTCCGGCAAAGGACCATCACATCGTTAACACTCCCCAAAGCCTTCGGGGAGTAAGCTTATCGCTACAACAACACAGGCATACCTTACGCGGTATATTCTAAGCCCCCCAACCCGCTGCGCTCATATGACATGTAGGTTTGAATTTCCGACGAATTGCGAAGCTCTTGAAGACGTATCTGGTCTACAGTTACTTCAATGTAAAAGAACTATTCTTTAGTTCACTCTGCTCTCGAGGAGACCCGTTTTCATACTCCTAATAGGCCCCTGTGTTACAGATATATTTTATATGGATTGTGCCCGCACCATCTATGCCTTTAAAGCATATTTGCATACCAAAACCTGTTTTTACACAATACTCACTGATATCTTCTAAAATTGAGTTATGTCTACCATGTACATAGATGTCTTTATCTACATACATATGTATATATGTATGTATATAGTCCGTAAGTTTTTAATTTTTTTGCTACTCCACAAAACCTTTGTACCTCATTTAGAAAACAATAAGTTAATTAAGTTATTAAAGTTAAAATTGTTATCTAGTCTGTAACAATTGAAATACCGTAAACTAATATAAATAAAAACAATAATAGGTATAAGGAAGATGTAAATATGTATGTATGTCAAGGCGAAAACCTACTTAAATTTTTCTGATAATTATCAAATACGTCTACTTTGTGAGTGCTCACAACAACTGCGTTGTAACTTCTTCAACGGGGCTTATACTACTTTAATAAACAACTATCTCAATAGTCTAGCTTCAAGTGCAATCGGTCAAATTAATAGCTGTTCATCGGGAAGCGTTAATGTGTTAAGCCCGCTTAGGTTTGTTGAGTAAGTTTTTGTATTCCAGCCAAAATGAACTGGGACGCAATAAACATTGTACTGAGGTGAGGAAAAATGCGAATTACAAAAACCTTTGTCGCAAGACAAATTTTTGGAGAAGTTCAAAATTTGGTAATAGTCTAGTTGAGGGGTCGACTGCTAATTCCCGTCCAAAAAGATCGAGAGAGGTATCAAACGACGCCTCTTGACATCAGTATTAATAATCCGAAGGGGGAAAATGAAAATTTTAACTCGTTCAAAAGATATTAACGTAAAACCGACCCACCGGTCCCTCCGAAACCGGGGGTGGGATCCATAGTTTGTTGTTGTTGTTGTTGTAGCGATTAGGTTACTCCCCGAAGGCTTTGGGGAGTATTATCGATGTGATGGTCCTTTGTCGGATACAGATCCGATACGCTCCGGTAACACAGCACCATTAAGGTGCTGGCCCGACCATCTCGGGAACGATTTATATGGCCACATTGAACCTTCAGGCCATCCCTCCCTCCCCACCCCCAAGTTCCATGAGGAGCTTGGGGTCGCCAGAGCCTCGTCTGTTAGTGAAACGGGATTCGCCGCTCGAAGGTGAGGTTGACAATTGGGTTGGAGAAGCTATATATTGCGCTACACAACCCCCATAGTATTTTTGCGCAGAACACCTTTCTGCATTGGCGGCCTTCGGCCGCGCTTATAAAAAAGGTAATTCTTTACAATTGATATTAGAGAAAAATTGTAAGTTTACAAACGGCGATGGTTACTAGGACATGTTTCTGAATTTCACTTCTTCATCAGCTAGCTTTTCGGGAGCTGAGCGTTGAACTCGAATCTCCAACATTCATATCAGTGCAAGCCTTTAGCTGCTAAGCCATATGAATGTCCCGTTGTTCGCTGTACAATTGGTCTCTAAGAGTCGCCTTTTTGTTTATATCCCTTTTGATCACCATATAGGCACATACACTCTGTATGTAGTTTATTCCTAATGGTGTGGATATGATTTTAAGGCGCGCTTTTGAAAGCTTAGTCACATCTGTTCGGATTTTTACAGTATTTGTTTTTGATACTTCCGCTGTTACTATTATATCAATATGATCATATTGTAACGAATTTACTTGCAATCCTCTTATTTGCAATCTCTGCTAAGTTCGAATCGCTAAACTGTTGAATAAATAACTCCAATATTTGAATAATGGAAAAATGGCCTTTATTAAAGTACTTCACAATAACACTATACTGTGCAACGAATAACTTGCTTAACAACCAAACTGATTGATAGCTCAAATGAAACTCTACTATTCAAAATAATACTGCTATTGCTCGCTAGATATCGTCTTAATCGAAACTGATTGACAACTCAAATCAAACTGAATTACAGCGCCTCTACATCTGTCGCCTTTTATACTCTTTGTTTCCTCGTTCGCATCTTCTAGACGCTCCAGAATCTACTAGTCCAGTAGCTCTCAAACTTCTCAGCTGTAACTACAATTGCACAATTTTATAGTTTTTCTCATTGCATACTTATAGGAGTATCTCATATATATGCATGTATTTGTGCATTGACTCTCTGCTGCTCGTACACGTACATGGTACATATATGTAGACGCAGTTATTGTTTCGTTTATGTAGATACATGATGATTGAATTATTGATGTGCATTCACGTCACTGCTTAGCATCGCTTAGAGCTGGCAGCACTCCTTAGTTTTGCTAATATTCGTAACACTGTCCCTCCACCTAAGTCTGATCGTCCCGATCAGACAAATCTCTCGATCTAAACGCTGCTAGCATCGCCAAATGTACCACTCTTCTACTCCGTGGTTTCTCAATGCTTTGTATGCGGTAGATGGTATCACTGATCTTCTTCACAACCTTGTACGGGCCTTCCCAACTGCACCGAAATTTGGATGGAACACCTTTCCGCCGGTGAGGGTTGTATAACAGTACCAAATCTCCCGCCAAGAAACTTTTCGAATTATTGTTCTCATGGTACCTGTGTTTCATCGTACCACTCAATACCCTGGTTCGTTCCTTCACACTCTGTTGTTTGGCCGATGAACTACTTCGTAGAGCTTGCGCTGGACGGATTTGCTTTGCATAATCAGTATCGTTCCCACGTTTCCCCACAGTAGTGCGCTCTGGCTTGAAACTACCCTCGCATTCTTTCTCGGAAATTCGTTGCTTCGTTTTCCTGCGTCTTTTAGGTTTTGTCAATGCCAGTGTTTCTCTCGCAGGTACTTTTGATTTTGATTTATTTGGCCCATTCGATCTATCAACCTTTGCCTTCGACTTTCGTGGTCTTTGTCGAGTCTTTTCCACCAGTACCCGATTACTGCTGAACCCTTTTTCCAAACTAAAGTTAAGTGGTATGTCCTGGTTCTTATAGCGCATAATTTTTCTCCGCATATCGATCCTGATGTCATGGTCAACCAAGAAGTCCACTCCCAATATGACTTCATCAACGATCTCCGCCACAACGAATTTGTGTAGAACCATGACTTTTCCAATTAATACCTCACATACCACTTCGCCTTGGACTTGATTATACTCGCCTGTGACCGTACGCAACCTTGCTCCAGGTAATGACTTTACTCTCCTGTAGACCAAATCAGATCGAATCAAGGAATGAGATGCCCCCGTATCTACAGTCAGTACACGCTCTTTACCATCCACATTCCCTCTGATGGTAAGACTGCTTGATTTCCTTCCAATCTGCGACACAGATATCACAGGACATTCAATAGCCGGGGCAAGTTTTCGTTCTTTACATCCGACACGCTCTTGCTCATTTCCGCCAGCTTTGCGTTTACGGCCACCCACATTGTTGGAACTATTAGGACCAAGATCGCAATGACGTGCAATGTGACCTGGGTTGCCGCACTTGAAACATTTAATAACTCCGGCATTCTTCTGTTGAGATCCCTTCAGTGCTTCCAAAATTGTGTCTACCCACTCTGGCCTTTCTACTTCCCGACGGCGTGCTTTGAAAACTGGCTTACACAGAAAGTGAGGCTGTTTCCTGAGTCAGTGCATGCGATACCGTTTCAGCAAACGTTAGTTTTGGATTCGCATATGTAGCCCGCTTCGTTTCCACATCTCGTATGCCATTTATGAAGCTCTGGATTTTTACCCTTTCAGTGTATTCCACGGGTGCGTCCGCATTTGCAAGATGAGCCAATCTTTCAATATCTGAAGCAAACTCCTGCAATGTCTCATTTGCTTTTTGGTAGCGGTTTTGCAACTCAATTTGGAATATCTGTTTCCTATGCTCGCTTCCGTAACGTCTCTCTAAGCGCTCATCAATGTTTCGTAGTGGTTTCCGCTCGTACTCTGGGATGGTCTGTAAGATTTCCGCAGCTGGTCCTTTTAAAGCTACGAACAATGCAGCAACTTTATCTTCAGCATTCCAATTGTTCACTGTTGCGGTCTTCTCAAATTGTAGCTTAAAGACCTGGAAAGGAACAGAACCGTCAAAGGATGGTGTTTTTACCTTTGGATTACTCGATGAAACTGCTGCGCGATTTAGTTGCAACTGCTCGATACGTCCTCTCAAAGCATCCACCTCGGCCTCGATTTTTTCTTCAAACTGTAAAATTTTTGTATCTTGCGCCTCCAACTTCGAAGAAATACGTTCTTCTTGCTCTTCCAGTTGAGCAGAGATCTGCGATGATATCTGTGCTGAAATTTGCGCCGACATTTCGGATATCCGTGTTTCTTGTGCTTCAATCTTTGATGTTGTACGTGTCTCTTGGGCTTCAATCTTCGCTGTTATACGGTTCTCCTGCGATTCCAGCTGAGTTTCCATCTTGGATGTAATCTGTGTCGACATTTCTGACATACGCGTTTCTTGTGCTTCAATCTTCGATGTTATGCGTGTCTCCTGCGATTCCAGTTGAGATGACATTTGTGACGACGTTTCTGAAATGCGTGCCTCCTGTCCTTCCATCTTGGATGTTACTGTCGATGTTTGAGCAGTTATTGCAGCCAATATCATGTTCAAGTCTGTGCTCGTAACTGTCTGGGATGTTTCGTTTTTCTCTTCAATTTTTGTTGTTGTCTCGCCCCCATGAGGATAAAAGACAAACTCGTCCACATCAATTCCTTGCGATTCCATTACCTCTCGTAGCCGTGCTTGAAGTTCGATCTTATTGCCAGTTGTATTTAATCCACGGTTCTCCAACTCCTTTTTCAGTGGCTGGATCTTCAATTCACTGAACTTTGCCATGTCCTTGTTGTCTGCTGGAATTTATTCAACAATCCCACTTCTGACACCAATTGTAACGAATTTACTTGCAATCCTCTACTAAGTTCGAATCACTAAACTGTTGAATAAATAACTCCAATATGTAATAATACAAAATGGCCTTTATTAAAGTACTTCACAATGGCACTCAAACTGTGCAACGAATAGCTTGCTTAATAACCACACTGATTGATAACTCAATGAAACTCTACTATTCAAAATAATACGCTATTGCTCGCTAGATATCGTCTTAATCGAAACTGCTTGACAACTCCAATCAAACTGAATTACAGCGCCTCTACATCTGTCGCCTTTTATACTCTTTGGTTTCCTCGTTCGCATCTTCTAGACGCTTCCAGAACTACTAGTCCAGTAGCTCTCAAACTTCTCAACTGTAACTACAATTGCACAATTTTATAGTTTTTCTCATTGTACAGATCGTATTTGTGCATTGACTCTCTGCTGCTCGTACACGTACATGGTACATATATGTAGACGCAGTTATTGTTTCGTTTATGTAGATACATGGTGATTGAATTATTGATGTGCATTCACGTCACTGCTTAGCATCGCTTAGAGCTGGCAGCACTCCTTAGTTTTGCTAATATTCGTAACAATATGTATTTAATTAGCGAGGTTTGCTCATATTGCTTTATACAATGGTTTTTGTAATTGATATTAGAGAAAAATTGTAAGTTTACAAACGGCGATGGTTACTAGGACATGTTTCTGAATTTCACTTCTTCATCAGCTAGCTTTTCGTACAGCGAACAACGGGACATTCATATGGCTTAGCAGCTAAAGGCTTGCACTGATATGAATGTTGGAGATTCGAGTTCAACGCTCAGCTCCCGAAAAGCTAGCTGTTGAAGAAGTGAAATTCAGAAACATGTCCTAGTAACCATCGCCGTTTGTAAACTTACAATTTTTCTCTAATATCAATTACAAAAACCATTGTATAAAGCAATATGAGCAAAGCTCGCTAAGTAAATACATATGATCATATTGATATAATAGTAACAGCGGAAGTATCAAAAACAAATACTGTAAAAATCCGAACAAATGTTACTAAGCTTTCAAAAGCGCGCCTAAAAATCATATCCCCACCATTAGGAATAAACTACATACAGAGTGTATGTGCCTACATGGTGATCAAAAGGAATATAAACAAAAAGGCAACTCTTAGAGACCAATTGTACAGCGAACAACGGGACATTCATATGGCTTATCAGCTAAAGGCTTGCACTGATATGAAAGTTGGAGATTCGAGTTCAACGCTCATCTCCCGAAAAGCTAGCTGATGAAGAAGTGAAATTCAGAAACATGTGTAGTAACCATCGCCGTTTGTAAACTTACAATTTTTCTCTAATATCAATTACAAAAACCATTGTATAAAGCAATATGAGCAAAGCTCGCTAATTAAATACATATGATCATATTGATATAATAGTAACAGCGGAAGTATCAAAACAAATACTGTAAAAATCCGAACAGATGTGACTAAGCTTTCAAAAGCGCGCCTAAAAATCATATCCACACCATTAGGAATAAACTACATACAGAGTGTATATGCCTACATGGTGACCAAAGGAATATAAACAAAAAGGCAACTCCTAGAGACCAATTGTACAGCGAACAACGGGACATTCATATGGCTTAGTAGCTAAAGGCTTGCACTGATATGAATGTTGGAGATTCGAGTTCAACGCTCAGCTCCCGAAAAGTTAGCTGATGAAGAAGTGAAATTCAGAAACATGTCCTAGTAACCATCGCCGTTTGTAAACTTACAATTTTTTCTCTAATATCAATTACAAAAACCATTGTATAAAGCAATATGAGCAAAGCTCGCTAATTAAATACATATGATCATATTGATATAATAGTAACAGCGGAAGTATCAAAAACAAATACTGTAAAAATCCGAACAACTGTTACTAAGCTTTCAAAAGCGCGCCTAAAAATCATATCCACACCATTAGGAATAAACTACATACAGAGTGTATGTGCCTACATGGTGATCAAAAGGGATATAAACAAAAAGGCAACTCTTAGAGACCAAATGTACAGCGAACAACGGGACATTCATATGGCTTAGCAGCTAAAGGCTTGCACTGATATGAATGTTGGAGATTCGAGTTAAACGCTCACCTCCCGAAAAGCTAGCTGATGAAGAAGTGAAATTCAGAAACATGTCCTAGTAAACCATCGCCGTTTGTAAACTTACAATTTTTCTCTAATATCAATTACAAAAACCATTGTATAAAGCAATATGAGCAAAGCTCGCTAATTAAATACATATGGTATTTCTTTACTTTAGCTCACAACTGCTAAAACTCGTCCAAAAATATCGGAAGAGCTGCCAAAAGACGCGCTTTGGACCAGGATCATAAATCAGATAGTGGAAATTGAAAACTTTATTTCTTTTCGGAGATCTTTGCAAGCAAAATTTAAAATTTTCATGTGGTTGTTGTAATTTTGATCATTTTGTGGTACCCACAAGAAAAACTGGGGGTAAGTGTTTTGCGCGAATAATTTTGGTCGCCAAACCGGTGTTGGACCCACCCAGGGTAACTTTTTATAAGTGCGGCCGAAGGCCGCCAATGCAGAAAGGTGTACTGCGCAAAAATACTATGGATCCCTCCCCCATTTATGGAGCGCTCGGGGGCCATTTTCGGCTTTTTTGGAAATATCTTTTCACAAAAATAAAATTTTTAATTTCCACTTTCGGATTCGTGGTACTGGGATCACGATGCGTCTTTTGACAGCTCTCCCGATATTTTTGAACGAGGTTTACCAGTTGTGAGCTAAAGTAAAAAATTACCATAAAAAATTACCCTGGGTGGGTCCAACACCGGTTTGGAGACCAAAAGTAAAACGCGCAAAACACTTCTGTTCACAATTTTTTTTGTGGGTACTACAACATTACAACAACCACATGAAAATCACCAACTTCACCTACAAATATCTCCGGACAGAGACATATTTTTTATTTTCCGCCTTCGGATTATTGTTGTCGAGGCCAATACGCGTCTTTTGACACCTCTCTCGATATTTTTGGTAGCGTATTAACAGTCGACCCCTCAACTAGACCTACATTTCTTATGTTATACATAGTACATCATGCTGCTATTATTTTGACCGCAGTTGTACATATATACAACCTACGAATAGTAAAGATAAATATTTGTTACAATTATCTAGCAAAATATATTATTATTTATTCACAGAATGACAAAGGAGAACAACAACAGAACCATTCCTTTCTATAAATGTAGCAATTTGCATATTCCTTTCGAATCCAGAAACAAAAATTTTTAAATCGATGTTTGTGTACAAACAAGTATGCCAAATTTTGCGCATTATTACCTTGACCCCAACAATAACAATAGGTTTTGCTCTATATGTACAGGTAGATAGATATCTAGTAGATACATAATATGCTACAGAATGTACTTTGATATTTGCCATCTACACATGGTCGTATCTATGTATGTATGTATATTAATTAGCCTTGCACTCTACTTGTTAGCAGTAAATGTATTTAATGTGGTACAAATATAATTAAAAGTAGATATATATGTAGAAAGGTGTGTGCAAAAGGACTCACTTCATTGCAGTAATTTATTTCCCGGTGATGAATTTTAAAGCCGGAAAGTAAATAGATAAAGAAATATCCACAATCCCTTGTTGGATCAATAGTATGTGCGTTTCTGATAGAAGACAAATGATATCACAGGTAGGAATTTTAAGGGCTCAACATAGATAGCGATGCATCCGCCATTATGGCGCTAGCCAGATTAGAGCAGCAGTTTATATTACTTTGTGACATCAAAACTTTAGTCCACTTGTCTCAATTATTCTTTTTATCATTTGCAATATTTTAATTGTATATAAAAATATATTAAATTCACATAAACCCTCAATAATCATTGAACTACGCCGTGCCGCACAAAATAAAAAAACAATACCGATGATTAGCGATCGTATTTGTTGTGTGAGAAGTTACGATTATTTTATCGCTTGAATTGGCTATCGCTTAGGAGATAGTGATGCCACTCAGATACTTTTTGAGGTGTTTTCTTTTTTCAAAATTTCTGGATTGATCCTAGCGTGTTACATTATTCCCCACATGCTTTCTGGTAGACAGCACGAGATGTGTGCTTGGTCAATCCCAGTAGTTAATGGGTTGCTAAGTTTCTTTACACGTTGTTTACACACAAATAGTTTTATTACTCGTTATGGGAAATGTATCTGTCGGAGTTGCGTATTCTATTTAGGCACAGCAACTCTATTCTTGCAAATATTTGACATTTCATTTTAATTATTTTCTAAACATTCTAGAAATCCTGCCAAGTTCTGTGGAATGAGTGGGAAATTGATCAGATGGCAAACTCAAAATCAAACCAAAACATAGAACACATTTTTTTACAACACACAAAAATTTCAAAGTTTTATGTTTTCATTCGATTCCATTCGCGTTTTGACAGTCTGAAAAAGGTACGATGTTGCTGTAGAGATGAGCCAACCAGCTATCAAATTACTATTTGTGTTAGCTATGTATGAACTCCACTCAATTTAAATCGAAATTGCCTCAATTTACTTTTCGGTTTGAACATAGTATTAAATTGCATTTCAATATAATATCAAGAAGAAAAATTGTAGTCATTACCAACATTTTAAGGGCCAATTAATGGTGACTTATCCATAACCAGATAAAAGAGCTGATCGAACCGACCTAATGGAAATCAATGTAATCGATTAATGGTGCCATACCATAACGCTAAAGCCATAACCATATCGTAGCCAACCAATTGGTTTTTGATTTTTCGCCATATCCATACCGTAAAAATATTTGAGTTCGTGAATTTATTATCTTTTTGCATATTTTATTTATTATTTTGGATACGTTCTGACTAAGAGACTTATTTTTTGTGGAATATGTTTGTAATTTTTTGCGTTTTCCTCATTTTTGTGAAAATGTCAGTTATTTAAGGTTATGGCACCATTAATCGCCAACAATGGAGATGCTTTTGGATATGGGTATGGTTACGACTATGGCGTTAAGGAAGTTTAATTGGCCCTTTAAGATGCTAAATAAGGGCCAATTAATGGTGACTTATAACCATATAACCATAACCAGATGAAACAGCTGATCGAACCTACCTTATGGAATTCGTAGTAATCGATTAATGGTCCCATATCACAACGCTAACCCCATAACCATCATTGTGAATGAAACTAAGTGTGATATCTTATGTCAACTGACTGACAGGATGTTCAATATGGCTACTTTTTAGCGTTTTGGCAGGGTGTTCAATATGGCGGCGCATTGAGCCGGCTATCTTCAGCGGGTGATAGAAATAGATACAGAATGAGACAGCGATAGTCAATTACAAATCAGGTGATCCAATCACTTTGGAATTTTGACGTCTATGCAAAAGATATCACACTTAGTTTCATTCACAATGATAACCATACCATAGCCAACCAATTGGTTTTTGGTTTCTCGCCATATCCATAACGTAAAAATAATTGAGTTGGTGAATTTAATAACTTTTTGTCGATTTTATTCATTGTTTTGGACACGTTATGGCTAAGAGACTTATTTTTTGTGGAATATGTTTGCAATTTTTTCCGTTTTCATTTTTATGAAATTTTCACGATTTTTATGTTAAGGCACCACTAATCGATCACATTGGAGATGGTTATGAATATGGGTATGGTTGCGACTATGACGTTGGGGTTAAGGAAGTTTAATTAGCCCTATAACTGGCAGGAAGCAGAGTAAAATATTGAGTGAATCTAGCAAAAAAATATGTTCAGCAGTTTCACAAGAAATCCACACCCATTCTTTACTATATAGTTTGGCAGCTTAAATAGAGGTTATGTTGCGAATAGAGTGGAAGGCAGTGGACCAGGCATGCTTAACCAACGAAACGATATCATTTCGTTACGATAATCAACGTTAATAAACGAAACGCCCTGACTGCAGGGATGCACCTTAACGTTAAGCTAATCGTTTATCAAAAAATTTCCACCGTTTCCGTTGAAACACTTCGAAATATTATCGATAAAGAAATTATCAAGATAAATTGTATCTCGTTTTTAACCGAAACGAAAAGCTTTCGTTAACGTTAAAAACGTCAACAAAAACGTGATACTTTATGTTTGAATTGTGCTGGCAATGCTACAGCCATGGTGAAGCCGTAAGGTGGCAACAACGAGCGCACATACACACACAAACTCTATGTAATTTGTTTGTGTAATTCGTTGGTGGTAATGTCAAAAATACTCTGAGAAATGTTCGTACTGTCAAAATTCAAGAGAAAAGTTGCAATCAGCTTGGCTAATGCTTTCACCTTTAATGACTCCGCCATCAATCAGCTTTGCCAGCATAGTTTGAAATTAATAATCAACATAAACGATTTGATTTCGTTTTGATATGGCAGAAAACGAAACGAAATCATTTCGTTAATTTGACGATCTTAACGTTAATAAACGAAACGAAATAAGTTCGTTTCGTTTATTAACGTTGATTATCGTAACGAAATGATATCGTTTCGTTGGTTAAGCATGCCTGCCTGCAGTGGACTAGGCAGTCGAATGTCATATAATGAAGGAATGGTGTTCGGAGATTTTTCAAAGTTAAAAAAAATGTTAAAAGCTTTAATATAAATAAAACTATTGTTTTAATAACAACAAAAAGGCCTTATATATTCTATATACATAAATTCGTAAGGATTATCACACTTTAAAAATTTAGTTAAATAATCTAGTTTGTTTTTGAAATTGAGTCGAGAACTGTGCGTGTGAATGTGCGAATTTTCACCGATCAGCTGTTAGTTGCGCTACTTGGTAAAATTTACAATGTCCACACCATTGAATGGGCCAAAAATACTTAAATACGCGCGTTCACTCACTGCTTGATAAACAGTTGTTTCCAGAAAGCGCCTATTGTTGATTTCCTTCGATAGTTATCTGCAAATTTTAAGCTGCCGGGCAACGCACAAAATTTGCTTGATGGTTACCATGGCAACATGTAGTTGTCTGCGTTTCGGGTGATTGTCGCTTGCCCGGCCACCACACAAGCAGAAAGCATCAAGCGTCATTTGTATTGAAAATTCGTAGCGTGCAGACGTAAACATGTCATCGGATGACGATTTTTTATTGCTTGTAAATTTTGCGAATTTTCATAAAAATTTTTCAACTTTCTTCTAAGAATTTTTTCGAGTATGCAGTTTTGTAGCTTCTTCAATTATATAATAAGATGCTAATCTTAAGCCACTAAGAAAATTACGTGATTTTTGCAATTTTTTTTCCATCCGACCTTTGCATTCGTAGGTTTCAATAAACCGCAACGTTAAATCTTTTTCTCCCGCGAAGTTGCTCATTGCACGTTCTCACAAAACTAACGCATTACGGCTTGTCAACCACGTCGGCCACGATCAAATAGACCAGCTGTCAAGCGAAAAAATCTAAAAATTTTGATTTTCATCAAAGCGAAAGCGTTTGTCGTATTGCTGTAGTCGTATCCCTAACGTAATCAGCTGTTTATCGTTACGACGGTAAACCAGCTATAAGCTGGAGACATTGGTGCTTTATCGGTAACCGTATCGGTAACCTTTTAACAGCTGATTTGACCAACCTTATGAGAATCAATGCAATCGATTATTGGTGCCGCTAAGGTCGTAACCGTATCGTAGCCAACCAATTGGGTTTTGGTTTACCGTCGTAACGATAAACAGCTGATTACGTTAGGGATACGGATACAGCGATACGACATACGGCACCAATGACTCCGGCTTATAGCTGCAGTTCACTGAAAAATATATGCAATTGTGAATGGCACTGTGCTTACATCACCATGCCATTGCACCAAATGTGACGCATTCTCATACAAACGGCATTTTCGAAATGAAAGTCAGTGCATTTTCTCTCCATGGATTGGTGTCCTCGCAGTCGAGTCTTGCAGGGAAGGTTGGGCGAGATGCGAATGAGGGCAATATAAACGCTTTCAAATTACTCATTTAGAGGTACGAATATGAGGCCTGTGTAAATGTAATATGTATTATGTTGTCCCGTTTATAAAGCAAGATATGTTTTCTCCAGGATTCGTCGTATCATCAAAATTGGGCCGGAGGAAGATGTACTACGTCTAAAGCAGACCTAATAAGGACAAATTAGTTGGTCGGGTTAGGCCTTCAATACTACGCCCGATGAGCTAGATAGGGGTTACACTGAAATGACAGCCCTTGGTCGGGAAAAATCCCGAGTCGCTCCGGTACATAGAACCGACTGCCTTGGGAAGACCTATCAAAAGCTTTTGATACGGTCAACCACGGCACGTTACTGCAAGACCTGGAAGGGTCTACCCTTCCCCTAAGTCTTCAAAGGTGGACCGCAAATTATCTGAGTGGTCCGCAGGCGTCGGTGCAATTTAGAAACTCAACATCAAAGCCAAGAAGAATTAAATAAGGGGTGCCACAGGGTGGTTTCCTATCCCCAATTTTGTTTAACTTCTACATATCAAAGCTACCTTCGCCACCAGAAGGAGTAACAATCGTTTCCTACGCCGATGATTGCACAATAATGGGCACAGGCCCAGGCCCACAGATTGATGAGCTTTGCAACAGAATATACGGCTACCTCCCTGATCTCTCCAGTTTTTTTGCCTCGCGAAACCTGGCATTATCACCGACTAAATCATCCGCGACCTTATTTATAACATGGACGTCCCAAATGTCGTCCATTTTGAACATCCACGTCGATGGCACTACGCTACCGACTGTTCTACACCCCAAATTCTTGGGTGTGACGTTTGATCAGGATCTACATTTTGGTGAGCATGCAGCCGTAATAAAATCCTCAAATCTCTTGCTGGCAGTACTTGGGGAAAAGACAAAGAAACGCTCATTACCACTTACAAAGCAATTTGTCAGTCAATTGCATGCTTGCTACGCGTTCCCTATATGGTCGCCAAGTCTAAAAACTATTCAGACGAGGCTCTGGCGACCCCAAGCTCCTCATGGAACTTGGGGGTGGGGAGGGGGGAATGGCCTGAAGGTTTAATGTGGCCACATAAATCGTTCCCGATATGGTCGGGCTAGCACCTTAATGGTGCTGTGGTACCGGAGCGTAACGGATCTGTATCCGGCAAAGGACCATCACATCGATAACACTCCCCAAAGCCTTCGGGGAGCAACCTTATCGCTACAACAACAACAACTACCCACCAGGGAGAGAAATGAGATGTTAACCAAACAGTTCCTGTTGAATACCCAGAAACCTGGGCATCCCAACAGGCATCTGATTGATGGGACCAACACCGCCTGAAGGAGTCATCTCCGTAAGCATTATGAGTAAATACGGCACCTGAGAACTCAGTCGTATGAAGCCAAAAAACACAAGCCTCAAGTGAACTCCACAAACAGGCGTCGGACCTTTATACCAGGAATTGCCCGGTGAATCCAGTACTCAAAGAACAATACCAAAACTTGCAGAAGAGGAACGCACAATCCCCAGGGAAACGCAAGTCACTCTAGCTCAACTTCGATCTGGATACTGTAACAGGTTCAACTCTTTCCTATCCAGAATCAACCCCGACATACAAAAGATATGTCCTGCTTGTAACGTGTCCCCACATGACACCAACCATCTCTTCAATTGTAATGGGGAACCAACGCCTCTAACACCCCCTCACCATGGTCCACCCTGTTGAAACTGCAAGTTTCCTTGGACTACCGTTAGAGGATATTGATGATAATTTTCGATCGGTCGCACCTATTGGATGGGGCGAAGCACTGCTACAACAACAGCAACAACAACATGAGTTATATAGAACCTTATATGCGGTATTAAATGCGGTACAATCATTGTTTTCGGAACTAATTAACTTGTGCATTTCGCAGAGCATACTAAAATTCCAATCTGGAGGCATACTCATACAATTATTGGACTAAGAGTTAATGCAAGCTCTTTACCAACTTTGTTTCCGTGCTTCGTCGTTTACGGTCGCTTCGATATTTTGCCTTTAACTTCTTCATAATCGTGTGGCGGCGGCCACCGTACTCGCATGCCACGCCGAAGGATCTGGATTCAAGTCCCAGGAAAAGCAACATCAGAAACTTAAACGAAGTCGTTTTTGGCAGTGGTTTGGCATACACTGCAAGTGTATTTCTACCATGAATAGCTTCTCAGCGAAAGTTCGATACACAGGGACCTTCCCGGAAATTTATGGGAAAAATTAAAAAGTAGCACGAAGTAAATTGGAGATGTTCAGTTTAAATCTCCTTGGTGGTATATAGATAGCGCCATGTATTTTTATTGTAGTAGTGTCTCGGATATTTTCCATCGCCAGGAATTGTTCCACCATTTTCCTCGCTCTAGAAACCTTACGGTTCTTTATTTTAAATTTACGTCTCTCTTCCCTCTTCGCCACATAACTACGCACGCATATATCGCGAGTGCTGCGCCAGTAGAGTGTGGCTCCACAAGCAGTGTTTTTTTCAGACTCGCTCGAACTGTCTGCAGCGGCGGTATGTAGTGGGTGATAAATGTGCTCCCACTGCTCAACTACATTTTATGAGGTCCGTAGGAATCCTCAGCAGTTTCGTTTGTGAGCAGCTTTTCGACGGTTAACTTCCCTCACCAGAAAAATTCGATTGTATTCTATCCAAAATGTTTTCTTTAAATGTCACATGTTCTAATCTCGTGGTTAAAATGTTGCGAAAAATATAAAGATTTACGTAAAGTGATCCTTTTTTCGCAATGACAGTTAACTTGGATTTTGAAATACCTACCTTCAAATACTTTAAACTGAATGGTCAAATAAAACCTCACATGCCCTGAATTTGTCCATAGTACTATAAAACTCCTACAAAATTGTTCGTTTAGGAAATTAACATTCGAGATATAAATAATATGTATGATTTATAGAAAGGGTTGGCATTGTCTTGTCGCAAGAAAAATATTCATCCTTCGATCAAGCTTTTCCACCATAAGGTCTTAAAGAAACTATCGGATCCCGTACCTGCGCTTCGGTGGGGATCTTAGAGCAACATCAATTCCAATCTACTAGGGCCCTCAACGGGGCCCTAGGCACCCATCAATTTGGGGGCCCTTTTTCACGTTCGTTCCCTTCTTTTTTCGATTAAAAATACAAACTTATATCTTTCATAAAAATTTTATTGTCACAATGTAATAAAATCAATAAAATTACTATCTACATTTTAAATAAGTCATATTCTACATTTGTTTTCGGCAAATTCAGTAATTATATCATCAATATCGACTTTGTTCAATAAATCTGACTCAATGCAAAGTATACCTAACATCTCGAGTCGCTCTTGTCGCGTTGTAGCTCTTTCAGCAGCTTTGATTCTTTTTAATTGCGAGAAGGATCGTTCGGCAAAACAATTTGTGATCATTAATGTTAAAAAAATCCGAAGAGCTATTTCTGTGTTAGGAAATACATCGGCTAATTGATCTTCCATTACAATCTTATACAAATGACTATGACTTTTTGTGCACCAGTGTATCTGGAGTTCACGTAACTTTGGAATTGTTTCATTTCAATGAAAAATTCTTCAAAATCTCTAGAATAAAAATAACTAAGTTATTTATATGTAGCTTCGTGGAGGTCTCCATCACTTAGTGAAAAGTTGATGAGAAATCAAATCTCTCTGAAACTTCCATATACTTTCACTGTGAAGATTGTCATTGATTTCGAGGAAACCTTTTGTCCTAAAATCATAGCGAGGCGAAAATTCTACTTCTTTTTTTATTATTCACTCTCCTTTCACTTCGATACACTTCTTTGCACGCCCATGCAATTTGTCAAATGAGTCGGAAATGTCCTTTTTAGGAACCTTGTCTAGTTCGTCGTCTTTTGAATGCGGTCAATGTGTTTTATTTATTTGAGTAAAATTTATTTTCAGTTCTGATTATATTTTTCTTTCACTCTCTGGAATTTTACGTTTGTAAGAAAATTTTAGAAGTCTTTTTCATTTTTCGGAGCCCCCCAAAATCGGGGGCCCAGACAACTGCCTATACTTGTTAATCCAGCCCTGCGCGTCTCCCTGGCAAGATTGATTTGCACTGGTATTTATCATTGAGGGGCATTTGTTCGCATAGTAATTTGACGACTCCTTTTGTATGGTTTTGAGGGCCTTTTGATGCTTTGTTTTTCTTCGAGCGGCATTTTGTGCCGGATTTTTACATACTGCTAACAGAAATTACTCCTTATATTCCTGGGAGGAGAACCTCTGATGTCGTTTTCTGGGTATTTGACTGAAACTTTTCGCGCCTCACTGTGTAAAGTGTTCAGGTGACATAAGACATTCCGTGGTAGTTTTAGGCGCTGTGTTTTGACAGGTCTTCAGTTTCCTGCAGTGTGTTTCTTTTAAGCTCGGCGACCATATCGGCAACGCGTAACACACAAAGAGCTGACCAATTGCTTTATAAACAGCTATGAGCGTTTCTTTGCCTTTGCCCCAAGTGCTACTAGCGAGAAATTATACGATTTTGATTGATTGACCTTTAGTTACAATTGTGGCTACATGTTCGCCAAAATGTAGGTCCTTATCGAACGACACACACAGTATTTTTGGTCTAGGACAGCCAGTAGCGTAATGCCATGAACTCCAATATTCTCGACATATGCCACATCCATGCTGTAAATAAGGTCGGGTAGTATTTGGTTCGTGAAAGGAAGATATTCGTTAATTGTATAGCTTATCTCATTAGTAGATGGGCCAGGACCTATTGCCATTATCGTGCAGTCATCGGCGTAGGACACAATGGTAACTTCTTATGGTAGGGAAGGGAGCTTTGATATGGGAGTTTCCATTGTTACGATCGCGACGTTTTTAGTAAAATTTGTATAATTTGAAAGAAAACTTTCAAAGTAATGATTGGAATATTATTCGCAAGAAATACTGCAACTCGCCCTCATTTGTGCGTTTTATGATTACTGACGCTACTTTCGATAGGGAGCCAGCACATTCACAATCAAGGACCACCCCACTTGTACAGGTACAGACAGGTGGTGATTTGTTTGAGAATATCAATTATTAAAACAAAATTAAAAAAAAACTTTCACAAACATAAAACTAACGTTTCTTGCTATTTTTTCTACTACAAGTTCTTATCATTGTTTACTACTAAGATTTACAATGGTTCTTATAAAATACTAGCAAGTACCCGGCTTACTTCGTTACGCCGCAAAAAGTAAATCTATTCCCGCATTGTGTTCCACACTGGAGCAGACCTTATCGTATATTACTCGTTGCTCATTAGTTAGCTTTAGCTCATTTTCTAATAAAAAGGGGTGCAGCTCATGGGTATTATGCGCTTTTTTGCACATTGTAGAAACGGGGTCTAAGTCTGATATAGTGCGGTTAGGTTCAGGCAAACCGAAATCCTTTATACGTTTCTCTGCATATGAAAAAACCAAATTATCAAGAATAATAAGGCCTGTATTATCAAATGTCTTCAGTAAAGTCTATTTCAAGATCATTACTACTCTGGCTCACATTATACAAAATATCTTCACATAAATTTTTGCAGAACAAATGCCATAAATCTGTTGGATCAGAAATTTCGCAATAAGCATGATAGAAAAGAGCGCTCTCAGAGACGGTGGCATCAAACAATGTATTCTTCCAATGACTATCATCCTGCAGTAAATGTCGTGCCTGGCAAGCTTCTCGATATGTTCGATATAGTTGACCATCTACTCGACGTAAATCAGTGAAAGATGTCGGTCCCTCGAACATGATGTAGTAGTAGTCTAAGATTAAAACATTGAGTAATTGGGTGTATGGTATATACCCTACCCAACGCAGTTTCTCGCTTAATACCGGGCTGATTAGGGACATTCCGTCCACGCTTTCTACGTTGCCATTTTTTATTAGTCCAAGTGTAATAGGCGGGTACTTCGGAGTAAAGCAAAGTCTTTGCAAAGTCGTCAACTGAACAAATGGAAAAAAATGCTGTCAAATTGGTTTGTGGTGGTTCCTGTAGTACGTTTTCGACATTACTCGGTGTGAAATAAACCCTTTGTACATTTTCTAAGTGAACAGATAGATGTACAACCGTTGGGAATCGCTCATGAATGAAAATCCCAGTAATCTCCAAATACCTTCTGATGTGATTAAATATCTGCCATTCAAAAAATTTTACACTTCGTCCTTATTATCTTGAACCTAAAATGTCGCTGCGTCGCTACCTTTGTTGGCATACATACTTACAAATATATTTTATTGATTGCGCTGAATGACGGTACTCTAGATTTATGTGAACGGAGAAACATCTGGAAAGAACGGGGCAATATGGAACGATCCATCGGTTGTCGACGTTGTACCCATTAGAAAGTACATGGGTATAGCCACGGTCCGCTTAAGACCTTCGTCTATATTTTCGATATCCATCTTCCCCGGTCTGCGTATGCTGTAGGAGCTCGCGTGGGTATCGTTTTGAGCATCGTCCATTTAACATACAGGGCGATGATAAATGATCAACCCCACATGGGCCGTGGATCATATTTTTAGTAATTATATCATACAACATCGGATCTTCGTCTTTATTTGGAATTTCCGCCGATATAATGCGATCCATGTCATTGGGAAGAATTTTATCTATTAGCCAAATTAAAATATGCGCGTGAGGTAAACCTCGCTTTTGCCATTCAACGTTAAACATATGGCATCTAACTTTTCCAAAAATATCTTGTTTTGTAATTAAACTCATGAGTTGGTGTAGTTTGATATGGAATTCTCGACACAATGTCACGGCGCTCACTTGGCCGTTGATTAGTAAACAATTCGTTTTTGATTTCACTCCACTCTGGATGCATGTGAATGTTATAAATAAGTCAGGTCTTCATATAAGAGGGCGTCTTGTGTACGTTCATGCAAATATCGAGGCGATCCAGTAAATGAAGACGGAAAAATTACTAACTGACCAATATTTTCAGGATTGCAATCGTCGTTAACAGCATCGCTTAGATGTAAATAATTATCTGCACGCAATGTTTTTTGGTGTGCTCTTATAAAATTCAACCTTCTGGTTATTAGTTTAGCAGCCATGTCCACACAGTATCGGTTAAAGGGATATCTATGAAGCGGATTAAAGCTATTTTCTCTAATCATAATTTTATATGCATAAAATTGCGTACATGAAACTGTTTTTGTGGGTTAGATGCCCCACTGCTTGGAGAAGTTTGCGGTATATTTATGCTGTAACCGTCCTCACCATTTAAAAATATGATAGGGTATTGCAAGGGGTCATATGAAGGATGAATTTCTGACACACGATGGAGTGTTATCACGGGACTGCAGGACAATATCGCGGGGCCAGCATTTTCATCAACTATCAATACTGCGACCTCGCCTGTAGTCTGGGTATTATAACGACCACGGTGTTCATTAACAGAGCGTTTGCCGGCATGCATTACAACCCCATAGTTATTCGAATTGATGGCATACGCTCCATAGAAGTCATAAAACTTCGAACGTACACATTATTTTCAATCAGAATTTCTTGAATTAATTTCATGTATCTCTTTGAATAGTTGGTGCAGCATTTTGGCGCAACGAAAGCTGCTCCTCTTGGGAAGAAAAATATATTTGTAAAAATTTTTGGAACCATGTTGGGCGGTGGTAATAAACTTCCAATAATATGGTACCTAGACACTACGGACTCAGCCTATGTGAGGTCCTCATGGACCGGCCAGTTCAACCTACTTAGACTTGTCCATGTATTTTTTTCTAGGCAATGTTTTGCAGCATACAATCATAAATACAATGAAGTTTGAAAATGAGATACACACGTTCCTTGATTTGCGCGCGCTAGCTTCCAAATGTATGTACAATGTACATGTACAATATCTTCACAATGTACATTGTACATGCTAGAGGTTTACGCCGATCACTTTATCGGCGGCGGCGGCGTAGGCTCTGTTATATACCGGCGGCGACGGCATGGGCGGCGCGCCGGCGTACGCCGGTGTTTCTTACTTTTCTTGATTTTTCTATTTAAAAAAATAATATTTAGGAAAGGTTTTGTTTGTATGTATTTAAGAAAATCAACGTTTTGGCCATTTCGGAAAGATACTGGGTTTTTGCCTCAAAATCTCGCAGATCGTTCAAAAATTTTCAGGAGTAGCTCCTTGCGGAGGGATTGTCCGTCGTTCACTTACTCCAGAGAGGCTTCGAAATTAACCCCGGTCTTTGGAATTGGTACTGCTGCGTCTGCTGAAAAGAAATAGAGATACATAAAATGGTCACACTTTTGCCTGTATATCTCGCGCAAAGCGTAGTTTCACCTGGGGTTAACTCCTAATAATCGTCGCGAACACAATTTCTTTAAATCATTTGTGGCTCCTTGGAGGTCACGCACAAAGGCGGCTTACGGTTGCTATTAATGGTCTATTAATACTCATGACTCTCGTGGCACAGGTCGCCTCCAGTTCTTTGGGCTGTTTTTAAGAGCTACAATTCCCGATGTGCGAACAGTAGCAATACCGACCACCAAGCGCTACCACGCCTCCTTCAAATTACAATGAAATTCTGCACACTTTTCCCCCCAGTTCCTCCCCCCTGGAACCGCGCATGCCACACACCATATGCCAGCGCAGAAGCTATAGGACTGCGACTTCGGACTCATACCTTCGTTGATGTCACTTTCCTAGACGCTATAGGTATAGCTCCGAAGACTTTCTAACGGATGTTTTTGTCGCGCTATGCTGCCTAGCTACACCAGAGAAACACCTTGAAACGTTAGGGAGTGACTATTCGGCCAAGGATGTCGCCCTCGAAATCATAAGCAGTCTCAGTGGATGTCATTGCGTAACTCATGGGTGAGAATCGTATAATCGTCGGCGCACCTACATAATTAAAATTTTACAAGGACTCTGGATAAATTTTTTAAAATGTAGACCAAAGTTTACAGACGTTTGTGTTCACAACATTGATTTCAATAGTCTTCGTTAAATCAAAACGATATTTAAGAATGAAAGTCGACCGATTTGAAGTTGAAAGATGCCAACTGCTGTTTTCCGGCCTTTTGATATAAGAGCTCATTATGGATGACCGCATAGCTTCAGTTTTCAGAATAGTTCGACTGTTCACTACGTTAGGGTAGTAGCACACACGGTCATTAGTTCGATTGTCTTGGGAAAGCTTTTACTTCACCACTTTTAGGTGATATTTAAACTTGGTTGATAAGCTATAATCAATGTGATGCACTCCAAGGAAACTAGTTTTGGATAGGGCCGCCAACTTTAGGAAATGTTAAACCGGGAGACTTTGGTGTTGAAGGATGAAGTGTTAAAATCAAAATTAACATTTCAGACGCTATTGTATAGTTTCGCAAATAAACAACAGATGTTTGAATGTAAGCCTAAGTGATTTTTCAAACCCTTCTCATACGTAAATATATCCCAACTTTGACAACTTTTACAATTTGAAAACATGTTCGCATCGGGTCAATATTTGAATTCATTGTTCGATATAATTTTTGGATCGCGGGTCGAATCGAGCTCAAGGCCTAACAATAATTTTTTTATCATTATTATTGTTATGATAAATTTTTTCTTAATTGAAAAAATTTTTAAATTAGAATAGAAGAAAGAAAAAATTTTAGACAACTGCCAAAGCTCGTTGTATAGATCCATTTCGGGAACTGCTAAATTCCTTCATCGGCAACGTTTAGGCGCCGCTGCTATAACCATTCAGCCACCACAGCGGTTTTTTTGTTTGTCTTCATTAATCCTACTTCCATTCTGGTTCGTGCCAATTGATATTCACAACACTGCGACATCTGTTGCAGAATAGCTGTGAAAATTGGACTTGTTTGTTGGCAATGCTGCCATAGTGTCATATTTTATTGACACTTTTTTCCCCGTGCTCTGGGATGTATTAACAATTTTTGTTGTTATATCGGCCTACTGATTTTAAGATCGCGGGTTCGAATCGAGCTCAAGGCCTAACAATAATTTTTTATCATTATTATTGTTATGATAAATTTTTTCTTAATTGAAAAAATTTTTAAATTAGAATAGAAGAAAGAAAAAATTTTAGACAACTGCCAAAGCTCGTTGTATAGATCCATTTCGGGAACTGCTAAATTCCTTCATCGGCAACGTTTAGGCGCCGCTGCTATAACCATTCAGCCACCACAGCGGTTTTTTGTTTGTCTTCATTAATCCTACTTCCATTCTGGTTCGTGCCAATTGATATTCACAACACTGCGACATCTGTTGCAGAATAGCTGTGAAAATTGGACTTGTTTGTTGGCAATGCTGCCATAGTGTCATATTTTATTGACACTTTTTTCCCCGTGCTCTGGGATGTATTAACAATTTTTGTTGTTATATCGGCCTACTGATTTTAGATCGCGGGTTCGAATCGAGCTCAAGGCCTAACAATAATTTTTTATCATTATTATTGTTATGATAAATTTTTTCTTAATTGAAAAAATTTTTAAATTAGAATAGAAGAAAGAAAAAATTTTAGACAACTGCCAAAGCTCGTTGTATAGATCCATTTCGGGAACTGCTAAATTCCTTCATCGGCAACGTTTAGGCGCCGCTGCTATAACCATTCAGCCACCACAGCGGTTTTTTGTTTGTCTTCATTAATCCTACTTCCATTCTGGTTCGTGCCAATTGATATTCACAACACTGCGACATCTGTTGCAGAATAGCTGTGAAAATTGGACTTGTTTGTTGGCAATGCTGCCATAGTGTCATATTTTATTGACACTTTTTTCCCCGTGCTCTGGGATGTATTAACAATTTTTGTGTTATATCGGCCTACTGATTTTAAGATCGCGGGTTCGAATCGAGCTCAAGGCCTAACAATAATTTTTTATCATTATTATTGTTATGATAAATTTTTTCTTAATTGAAAAAATTTTTAAATTAGAATAGAAGAAAGAAAAAATTTTAGACAACTGCCAAAGCTCGTTGTATAGATCCATTTCGGGAACTGCTAAATTCCTTCATCGGCAACGTTTAGGCGCCGCTGCTATAACCATTCAGCCACCACAGCGGTTTTTTGTTGTCTTCATTAATCCTACTTCCCATTCTGGTTCGTGCCAATTGATATTCACAACACTGCGACATCTGTTGCAGAATAGCTGTGAAAATTGGACTTGTTGTTGGCAATGCTGCCATAGTGTCATATTTTATTGACACTTTTTTCCCCGTGCTCTGGGATGTCATTAACAATTTTTGTTGTTATATCGGCCTACTGATTTTAAGATCGCGGGTTCGAATCGAGCTCAAGGCCTAACAATAATTTTTATCATTATTATTGTTATGATAAATTTTTTCTTAATTGAAAAAATTTTTAAATTAGAATAGAAGAAAGAAAAAATTTTAGACAACTGCCAAAGCTCGTTGTATAGATCCATTTCGGGAACTGCTAAATTCCTTCATCGGCAACGTTTAGGCGCCGCTGCTATAACCATTCAGCCACCACAGCGGTTTTTTGTTTGGTCTCATTAATCCTACTTCCATTCTGGTTCGTGCCAATTGATATTCACAAACACTGCGACATCTGTTGCAGAATGGCTGTGAAAATTGGACTTGTTTGTTGGCAATGCTGCCATAGTGTCATATTTATTGACACTTTTTTCCCGTGCTCTGGGATGTATTAACAATTTTTGTTGTTATATCGGCCTACTGATTTTAAGATCGCGGTTCGAATCGAGCTCAAGGCCTAACAATAATTTTTTATCATTATATTGTTAGATAAATTTTTTCTTAATTGAAAAAATTTTAAATCTAGAATAGAAAGACAAGAAAAAATTTAGACAACTGCCCAAAGCTCGTGTATAGATCCATTTCGGACATACTGCTAAATTGCTTCATACAGCAACGTTTACAGCGCCCCTGCTGCTAGCATTCAGCACCACAGCGTTTTTGTCAGTCCAATGTCATATCTGACTTGGCCATGTGGAATACAGAATAGAAGTAGGATTAATGAAGACAAACAAAAAACCGCTGTGGTGGCTGAATGGTTATAGCAGCGGCGCCTAAACGTTGCCGATGAAGGAATTTAGCAGTTCCCGAAATGGATCTATACAACGAGCTTTGGCAGTTGTCTAAAATTTTTTCTTTCTTCTATTCTAATTTAAAAATTTTTTCAATTAAGAAAAAATTTATCATAACAATAATAATGATAAAAAATTATTGTTAGGCCTTGAGCTCGATTCGAACCCGCGATCTTAAAATCAGTAGGCCGATATAACAACAAAAATTGTTAATACATCCCAGAGCACGGGGAAAAAAGTGTCAATAAAATATGACACTATGGCAGCATTGCCAACAAACAAGTCCAATTTTCACAGCTATTCTGCAACAGATGTCGCAGTGTTGTGAATATCAATTGGCACGAACCAGAATGGAAGTAGGATTAATGAAGACAAACAAAAAACCGCTGTGGTGGCTGAATGGTTATAGCAGCGGCGCCTAAACGTTGCCGATGAAGGAATTTAGCAGTTCCCGAAATGGATCTATACAACGAGCTTTGGCAGTTGTCTAAAATTTTTTCTTTCTTCTATTCTAATTTAAAAATTTTTTCAATTAAGAAAAAATTTATCATAACAATAATAATGATAAAAAATTATTGTTAGGCCTTGAGCTCGATTCGAACCCGCGATCTTAAAATCAGTAGGCCGATATAACAACAAAAATTGTTGATATTAATTTTTGAAAAAAAAAGTATACAAAGTGAGCATATAAATCTATTATATAACTTTTCTTTAGTGTTTGTTTTAATAACTTGGTGAATTGGGTGATGCAAAGGCCGTCTTAAGCTGACATCGAAAGCACCCGTTTTTTAAAATAACTTTCAAGCAGTTAGAAAGAGTTAAATTTCGCAGTTAGTTTCTTATAACTGGCAGTGATGCACATCCGTTGATACCACTTTAGCTCATATCCGACCAATTTTCGACATGAACAATAAATGGCCTAAACGAGTAGAAAATATAGTAACGCGCCGGACGCCGCCGCCGCCGCGCCGATATTTTTGACATTCGGCGGCGGCGTGCCAAAAACGACAAAAATCGGCGGCGGCGGCGTATATCTCTAGTACATACATTAGCTCGTTGCGAGCAAAAAACTTGTGCAATTGCCAAGAGCGAAATGACGCACTCTCTTTGGCTGTGAGTATATGTATCTCTTCACAAACACAAAGCTGTTTTTGTTGGCCCTCTGTAGCTTGGGTTTGGTCATCGAAAAGTGTTATGCTTGTCTTATTTGGGGGTTTTCATCAGACCTGTTAAATAATGATTACTAATGGTAATGATTAACCGTTCCATTGATTATTTTCTTGAAACGCCATTTAATGATTACTTGCCATTATTTTATACTTTAATGATACTTTTCAATTGATTAAAAAACTAATCAAAAAAAATTATGTTTTTTTCGATTATTGAAAAAAATCAGAAATAATCAAAAAAAAGTCAAAAATCCATATATTTTTGACATTCGGCGGCGGCGTGCAAAAACGACAAAAATCGGCGGCGGCGGCGTATATCTCTAGTACATACATTAGCTCGTTGCGAGCAAAAAACTTGTGCAATTTCCAAGAGCGAAATGACGCACTCTCTTTGGCTGTGAGTATATGTATCTCTTCACAAACACAAAGCTGTTTTGTTGGCCCTCTGTAGCTTGGGTTTGGTCATCGAAAAGTGTTATGCTTGTCTTATTTGGGGGTTTTCATCAGACCTGTTAAATAATGATTACTAATGGTAATGATTAACCGTTCCATTGATTATTTTCTTGAAACGCCATTTAATGATTACTTGCCATTATTTTCTACTTTTAATGATTACTTTTCAATTGATTAAAAAACTAATCAAAAAAAATTATGTTTTTTTCCGATTATTGAAAAAAATCAGAAATAATCAAAAAAAAAGTCAAAAATCCTATATTGCTACAAAAGGCTAGGGTACATTCCCAAACATCAGAGTGCCGATATATTGCTGTTTAAACGTTTTTGTTTTTGTATTCAATAATCGAATGTACCTAAATTTAAATTTTTTCTTGTCACACTTATGCTGCTACAATCACAAAAATTGTATAGGCTGTCTCGTTTTGATTTCGAATTCAAAACACATTGCGAGCATTTTCTATTAGCAATATAGGAGTATTACATATATGCAAAATTTCTGAAAAAAATCAAAAATAATCAAAAGTAATGATTACACAGGTCAACAAAATAAGAGTTTTGGTTTGGTGCAGCTCTACTTGTAACCAAATTTGTTAGTACTCGGTACCCTGATAAAAACTGTATACTTACTTTTTTAATGCTACGTACAGTTTTCTAGATAGGGTCAAGAACCCCTTTTAAGAGGTTAAGGCATGTATGGCCCCATAACTTTGTTTCTGTTTATTCTATCAAGTATCAGTATACAAGTTGTTAATATCTCTTCACAAACGTCAGAGAAATTGCCAAAATAATTTGAAAAATTTAATTTTTCGTTAAATTTTTTTAATTTTAATCACGGGTTTCTCGAATAATTTGTCAACCAATGCATATGTAAATTATTTTAAAACAATCTCCTATTAATTCTGTTTTAAAGACATTTACATTTTTTATATCCGCGTAGATCTTCCTGGGATTTTCTACTTTAGTACATTCTACAGTGAAAAAAAATATATATATTTTATAAAAATTTATTCCTTCCCCTTTATTTTTTTAATTTTCTGTAATTAGTACTTCCCGGAGCGCGGTTTCAAGTGTTAGTGCTTTTCTATAAATAAATAAAAAAAATTCAATATCATGTCTTCATCACGAGGTAGTTGTCAATTACCCAAATATGTTTTGCTACATTTGTGGGAATACACAGTTCAAAAATTCAGGAAAAGTATAACAGATTTTATAAATAGTGCTTATTTTTTGTACTTTAAATTGCAAGTTGTAGACAAAAACAAGCCGTGGATACCTCGAATAGTTTGCAAAATGTGCTGTGAACACTTGAGACAGTGGGTTAATGGTAAAAGAAGCCATATGAGATTCGGGGTGCCTATGCAATGGAGAACAAAAAAATCATTTCGATGACTGTTACTTCTGCTGTGTCGATTTGCGTGGTGTTAATGTTAAAACAAGTAAGGACGGGACTGTCTTCGGCTATGCCGACGACTTCATACCTTTCATGAATGGGGCTGAACAATAATCTTATCCCGTTCGTAATCTCCGAATAATCGGATGTATAAGATAAGAAATATCTAGTAAACAGATCTACATACCTAAACGATTTTTAAGATAAATATAAAATAAAAAATAGGTAGGTACTTTGTGTGAGGATGCAAAGTTTCAGATTTTTTGTGGTCTGCGTGTAAAAACTATGACTACGAATCACGTATTTCAACAATATATGACGTAAACGTAAATATTTGATGAAATGTTATGAATTTTGAAGCTTCTAGCCGTAAAAAAGGGGCAAAAAAATACAGTGTTATATGGGGTATATAATATATGTACCACTGATCTCTATGATTTTTTCAGACAACAATATATGCTATATACGTAAGCATTTGGTGAAATTTGAAGCTTCTAGCTGTTAAAACGGGGCAGAAATTGCGCAAAGTTTCTTATCAGAACAATCGGTTGTATGAGATTATATATACCACCGGTCTCTATGATTTTTTCAGACAACAATATATGCTATACACGTAAACATTTGGTGAAATTTGAACATATCTAAACGATTTTTAAGATAAATATAAAATAAAAAATAGGTAGGTACTTTGTGTGAGGATGCAAAGCTTCACGTTTTTTGTGGTCTGCATGTAAAAACTATAACTACGAATCACGTTTTTCAAAAATATATGAAGTAAACGTAACTATTTGATGAAATTTGATGAATTTTGAAGCTTCTATCTGTAAAAAAGGTGCACAAATGACAGTTTATATGAAGTATATAATATATATACCACCGATCTCAATGATTTTTTCAGACATCAATATATGCTATACACGTAAGCATTTGGTGGAATTTGAAGCTTCTAGCTGTTAAATGGGGCCGAAATCGCAAAGAAAAATATATATACTATATATACCATCATATATATATTATATATATCACCGTTCTCTATGATTTTTTGACACAACAATATATACTATATACGTAAGCAATCGGTGAAGTTTGAAGCTTATAGCTGTTAAAATGGGGTAGAAATTGCGAAAGTTTCTTATCTGAACAATCGGTTGTATGAGATATATACTATATATACAACCGATCATTATGATTTTTTCAGACAACAATATATGCCATATACGTAAGCGTTCGATGAAATTTGAAGCTTCTAGCTGTTAAAATGGGGCTAAAATTGCGAACATATATATATATACTATATATACCACCATATATACTATATATACCACCGATCTGTATGATTTTTTCAGACAACAATATATGCTATATACGTAAGCATTCGATGAAATTTGAAGCCTCTATCTCTTAAAATAGGGCAGTAATTGCGAAAAGTTTCTTATCTGAACAATCGGTTGTGGGGGATATATACTATATATACGACCGATCTCATCAATTTTTTCAGGCAACAATATGTGCAATATACGAAAGTATATGGTGAAGTTTGAAGCTTCAATCTGTTAAATTGAGTAAGATATTACACAAATCATCTTTTCTGAAAAATCGGTTGTATGGAGGATATATGCTAGTGGTCCGATCCGGCCGGTTACGACAAATGTCTAATCGGACACCCAAATACACCCGCTCACCAAATTTTATCAAGATATCTCAAAAATTGAGGGACTAGTTTGCATACAAACAGACAGACGGACAGACGGACATGGCTAATCAACTCAGCTCTTCAACCTGATTATTTCGGTATACTTAATGGTGGGTCTATCTATTTTCCTTTAAAGACTTTCATTTTCATGAAAGGTATAAAAATGATATATCCAAACGTTCAATCCGCTAAGAGACCTTTACCACATTCAGAGGAAGCACCTGTTCCAACATTTTATTCTACCCGTGAATCATCGAATAGTGAAGTGTCTAGCGATAGTGATATCGAAGAAATAGCGTGTACTGAGCCAACAACTTTTACCCAAGATCTTGAATTATCTAAGGAATCCGCAGCAGTGTTGGCTTCTAGATTAAAAGAAAAAAACTTGTTGGCTACAGGTACGAAAGTGACTCTCTACCGTACAAGAGAGCAAGACTTGCTGCCATTTTTTAATTTGGAAAATGATATAGTTTTTTGTTCAGATGTGCAAGGCCTCCTTCTCAAAATGGGTCTTTCAGAATACCACCCAAATGAATGGCGTCTCTTCATAGACAGCTCTAAACGAAGCCTTAAGTGTCTTCTTTTACACAATGGCAACCACTATGGTTCAATTCCCATTGCTCATTCAACTAAATTAAAGAAGAATATCAAAATATTGCGCTTGTTTTAGACAAAATCAAGTATAACGAACATAATTGGAGTATTTGTGTAGATCTAAGGATGGTTAACTTTTTGTTAGGACAACAAAGTGGATACACCAAATACCCATGTTTTTTTTGCCTGTGGGATAGTCGTGCCAAGCACCAACACTGGACAGAAAGGGACTGGCCTGAACGTGAGATGTTGGAAATGGGAAAGCAGAATGTGATAAACCCACCTTTAGTTACAAGAGATTCAATTATTTTGCCACCCTTACACATTAAACTGGGTCTAATGAAACAATTTGTGAAGGCGTTAGATAAAAATGGACAATATTTTCTTTACATAACGAGAAAATTTCCTCGCCTAAGCATAGAAAAAATAAAAGCGGATATTTTTGATGGCCCACAGATGAGAATGTTGATAAAAGATACTGATATTTCAAATTAAATGACCAGTTTGGAACTGCTTGCGTGGAATTCGTTTGTTGAAGTTACTAAGAACTTTTTGGGAAATCACAAGTCAAGTAACTACTCTGATATTGTTAACAACATGCTAGAGAATTACAAAAACTTAGGATGTAACATGTCCATCAAAGTCCATTATCTCCACAGCCACCTTGACCAGTTTCCGGAGAATCTTAGTTCCTATAGCGAAGAACAAGGCGAACGGTTTCACCAGGACCTAAAAACTATGGAAGAGAGGTACCAAGGCTGATGGCATATGATGGCTGACTACTGCTGGGGAATGCCATACCTTATTCACGAAAATCACGTAAACGAAAGTTTTTATGTAAATAAAAAGTTAATAATAAAATAAATAACAAAAAACTTTTTTTGCCACAGTAACAATTTACTAAAATAGAATATATTAGGAAGATCTACACGGATATAAAAAAGTTATATGTCTTTGAAAACAGAATTAATAGGAGATTGTTTTAAAATAATTTACATATGCATTGGGTGACAAATTATTTGAGAAAACCGTGATTAAAAATGAAAAAATTTAACAAAAAATTGAATTTTTCACATTATTTTTGCAATTTTCTCTGACGTTTATGAAGATATATTAACAACTTGTATACTGATAGAAGCAGCGAAATGTACTCTTTTCAACGACATCAAAACTGTGTTGATAGAATAAACAGAAACAAAGTTATGGGGCCATACATGGCTTAACCTCTTAAAAAGGGGTTCTTGACCCTATCTAGAAAACTGTACGTAGCATTAAAAAAGTTCCGATTTTTATTTTATTTTTTTTTCCGCTTTGTTGAAAGAAAAAATTTCGTTTGTTGCATGCATACAAGTATCTACATTTTAGGATGCAATAGTAAATCGTAAGCGCTTATCGAGGCGAATATATACGTACATGCAACATATAGGGCGAATAGTATATGAGCGTTGATTCAAACATATTCTCAGGTAAGTATATACACATCCGCATTATTACATTCATTATATAAAATAATTATGGTTTCATCCTTAATTCAAGCTAATTTTGTTTTGTATCTAAAATTAATATATAGCTAATTTGGATTAAGTTATGGCTATGCACTGATTGTTTTGTAATCAAAGTTTATCATATTGTTCGCCTTATTTTAGTAATATTGGTTTCATATCATCGCCACTATGTGAGTGTTCTCCCATTTAGAGAGCTTTATCATATATAAGCATTTTTCTCGTTAATATTGTCACGGATATTAACATCACTAAGTTATACCATCACTAAGGCGATGCCAAGGCCACGATAAGCAGTATTTACGTCTGCCCTTGCAGTACGCATGCTGTGAAGCCGACGTAACCCCGATGTATCCTTTCCCGTAGTACAGGTCAATCAACCGCTCAACGTCTTAGAAGAACGACGAGGACTGATTTGTGCCTGAAATCCTTAGGTGATACATGGGAGCCTCTGCCGGGCCTTCGGAATGAAGATACACCCTAAGCCGGTGCCAAGACTTCGGGATATAGTTACGCTGAGGCAGTTAGTGTAGATGTATGGCCAACTAGCGCAGGAAATCCCCGAAGCTTTGTATGTTGCGCAGGATAATTCCATCTGGGTCCGGAGACTTATATACTTGAACTACCCTTAGCCCGTTTACTTGACTTTCCCGTATTGGAATGGCAGGCACTCTGCATGGCCAACGACCGCGACCATGGCAGCGAAGATCCCTGCGAAGTGACGTTTATGAAGGTAACACTCATTGTGAGTGATTGGTGTGGTCAAAAAATTGACGTGGTTAATATTTAATGATTGATGTTTTGGTCACTCAACACTTATCATAAGGGTTGCCTTACACTCCCAGTTCGAGGGTAATTTACTCCTCCTGGCTCTGTTGAAGAGCCGCCGACTGGAGGCTCTTAGGTCGTCAAGAGAATCCGACCACCAGGGTGGCTTGCCCTTCCCACTGTAAGTTTTCAATGGACAGGACATTTGAAAGCCGCTATTGCTTGCCGAGGTGAAGTTTTCCACCAGAACGTCTATCTCAGATTCGAACAGGTCCGATCTAACAGTAGGCGCCGCAGGCAACAGCTCTCCCAGCTTCCTACAATACAAGTCCCAGTTAGTACTTTTAGGGTTCCTAAAAGATATTTTACCGGAACGCTCTTCACTCACCGAGAACTGAATATATCGGTGATCAGAGAAGGAGTGCTCGTTGAGAACCCTCCAGCCAGATATCCGACCTTCCAATTCTCTACTAACCACGGTGAGGTCCACGACCTCCTCCCTTACCGCAATAATAAAAGTCGGGTCATTCCCCCTATTACATATATAAAGCTCCTCATCTACAATAAAAGTAAATAAAGACTCACCTCTAGTGTTCGTATCCGAGCTTCCCCAGATGCTATGATGGGCACTAGCATCGGCCCCGATGATCACGCCAACACCTCTCCGCCTTGCTTCAGCGGTGATTTCGCCCAGTATCGCAGGTGGTGGTCCCGCTACGTCCCCATAGGGCATGTACGCTGAGACCACCCACATTTCATTACTGCCTCGCTCGAGGCAGAAGGTGGTTACGTCATCATTGCTGAAATTAGAGAGAATAAAAGCTTTAATCTCTTTTTTAACAAACACACAGGATCTAGGCCTACCTGCCTCCCCATGCACAAGGGTGTTGAATTTTCCAGTCCTTAATCCAGAAATCTTTCTGCCGTTACTACTCAGCCACGGCTCCTGGACATGAACTATATCCACTCCGCCTTTTTCAAGGCAGAGTAACAAATTTGCGGAAGCCGCTTTAGAGTGCTGAATATTGATTTGACGGATTTCGATCAAAACCGCTCTTCTTCCACACCCCATACTTGACGGATTCGTGTTAGTCTTGTCCATTCTAAAAAGACCCCCCTCAAGGCCGCTATTGGGACCCGATTGCGTAGTCGCCCTTCAACGGTCTCGTGGTTATCTATGCTACGCAGGGAGGCCACGCGAGGGTTGACGCATTACCTTATGGGCAATGCGTTCAGAGCCAGACCGGACGCAAAGCGGGAAAATTTTCACCCGCACCTACACCACCAACTTAACGTCGACGGAGCCGGAACGTACCTTGAGGCCCACCACGGTTTTAACGGGACGTGGGCAGGTGCAGCATTAGCCTACCAGCCATTTTGGTAAGGTTTCACCCCGACCTACTAAGGTGGCAGAATACCGCACCTACCAGCCCAGAGTCATCAAGTCCAAAACAGAGTCGAAATCAAAATCCTTAACAATCCAGTTCGTCACCGTTGTGTACCGAACTTGACCCTTAACAGGGTCCTCCCTCCCCTGAGCTTGGTACAATGACTCAGGGGTGCGGGTTTTATCGAGTTGTCCTCTCTAGATCCGCCATTATCAGTACAACCAGCGGCACCTCGAGCAGAACGTGATAACTAATCACGTGTGCCAATTCGTCACTATGACCGGTCTAAGAATGATACCAGTCCGTGATCCAGAGCCTGGAACCACGTATGATATCCAAGCCAAGTATCTTAACCCAACCGTGAAGGGATGGTGTTTTTACATTTGGATTACTCGCTGAAACTGCTGGGCGATTTAGCTGCAACTCCTGCATTCGTCCTTTTAATGCTTCTATCTCGGTATCAATTTTGTCCTCAAGATGTCAAATTTTTGTATCCTATGCCTCCAGCTTCGATGATACCCTTAACCCCTGTACCTCCAGCTGCGATGATATGCGGGTCTCTTGTGCTTTCAACTGCCCAACCAACTGAGATGTCATATATGCCTTCTGTTCTTCCAGTTGTATTTCCATCTTAGATGTTACACGTGCGATTCCAGTTGAGATGCCATATATGTCTTCTGTTCTTCCAGCTGTGATAACATGTAAGTCTTCCCCGATTCCAGTTGAGATGCCTCTGTCGATGTTTTTGCAGTTACATATTGCAGCCAATATCATGAGTTCGTCACTGTCTGCGGTGTTTCGTTTTTCTCTTTCATTTTTGTTGTTCTCTCGTCGCTATCAGGATGAAAAACATACTCTTCAACATTGATTCCTTCCGACTCCAAAACTTCTCGTAGTCGTGCTTGAAGTTCGGACTTAATGCCAGTTGTATTCAATACACGGTTCTCCAAATCCTATTTTAGTTGCGGGATCTTCAATTTACTTAACTTGGCCGTGCCCTTCTTATCCTCCGCAACTCTGGAATTTATTCAATAATTCCTCTTCTGATTTTTATGCACCTTCTGTTAACGTTCGAGTCGCTGAACTGCCGAATAAATAACTCAAATATTTAGTATGGCAAAATGTTCTTTATTTACAACTCTACTGTGGCAGTAGTACTTAATTAAAATACTTGCGTACTTCACTAATAGCGTGTTAAAATCAAACTGATTATTCCTCAGCATGCGCTGCTTTTATACTCTCTGTTGCCTCGTTCGCATATGCTCCAAGGGTCTAGACCCTTCACGAACAACATTCTCGAAAAGCTGTTTGTTTATTTCTCCTTCATGCATGTGGTATTTATTTGTCTTCTAATTACATATATGCGTGTGTATGTGTGAGTAATAACTTCTGCTCTTAGGTGATGACTACATGTGTGTATGTGAATTAATCTCTTCGCTCTTAGCTCCTTGCTGTTGTTGTGCATTTATTTACTAGCAGCACAGTGACGCATCGAAATTGGTGTTTGATTTCAGCCGCAATTTATACGTGGGTTGATGGTGATTAGCACGGTGGTAGTGCTCTGTAGTTTTCGAAAGCCATGCTGATGTTTGCGAGTTTCAATCCCTCATTGCCAAGGTTTTTAGCTTCGACATGGCTATGGTCAGTGCCTACTGTGGTGGATGCTTCAGTATGTCGATGGCATCTTTAACCTCTTTCGTGGTGGTAGTAATAGAGGACGCGCTGTGTTTATGCTTGCATGCGCGTCTGTCGTCCCATCGATTTGTTAACCGCGTAATGCATTATATATTGCCGGCATAAAGTGTCTCCAAAGGTGATGGTTATTATGTCGTTGTGATCAGTAGTTCTTCTCGACATTTTTTTATGTAAATTGACAATCCAAAATAAGTTTCAACTGCTAATGGCCGAGCCACAATAAACTTTTTCATATAGATGCGTTCAACACAACCTTCTGCATACCAGTAACATCGCCACGATCACGCAAGATGATGCGTTTTTAAATATAAAGGAACCAAAGACTTAGCAATCGGAGCTTTCCCAGTTTATATACAAAATTTTGCGAAGCACTGTTATAAACATTCTCACTACACAAGAAAAATACTTGCTGACATATTTTTCGTCCTATTCATTTGTTAAATTGCAGTTTTTAACTGTGAAAAATGTTATAAAACTACCAACGAGTGGAAAAATAATTTCACTTGCAAAGTGTGCAAGTACCCGAATTCTTTAAATATAAAGGAACTTCAGACTTACCATTTGAAGTTCTTTCACCTTGCCCCTTCGCATTCAAAATTTCGCGAAGCACATTCTCACTATAAAAGAAAAGTACTTGGTAACATATTTTGTATCCTATTCATTTGTTGAATTGCACTTTTCAACTGTGAAAAATATTAAAAAGTACCAAGGTGTGGAAAAAATAATTTCACTTGCAAAGTGTGAAAGAACCCTTTCCCAAAGCAATTCGAATTTTTCTTCTCATGCTTTGCTTGCAACAAAACTTGGAAGTTGGCTACTTTTTCATGTCAGTTATGGTCGTCCAACAAGTCGCTTCTTCGCTCTGCTAACTGGCGCCAATTGGTCACACCAAGGGAGTTTAAATCATTTTCCACGTAGTCCTTCGAGTGGCGCGGGGCCGCCCTCTTCCTCTGCTTCCATAGGCGCGTTCCGATAAAAACACTTTCTTAGCCTAGGCATAGCCAGCGTAGCCGCTGTGTTCTAATTCGCTGGAATATGTTGATGTTTGCGTAAAGCTCGTACAGTTCATCATTAAATCTTCTTCGGTACTCGCCTCGCCAACGCGTAGATGTCCATAAATCTTTTGGAGAACTTTTCTCTCGAACACTTCCAGAGTCGCTTCATCTGATGTGGTTATGGTCCATGCTTCTCCATTTATAGCAGGACGGGTACGATAAGTGACTTGTAGAGCATTATTTTCATTTGCCGAGAGAGAACTCTACTTTTAAATTGCCTACCTAGTCCAAAGTAGCATTTATTGGCAAGAGTAATTCTTCGCTGGATTTCAGAGCTGATTTTGTTGTAAGTGTTAATGCTGGTTCCCAAATAAACGAAGTCTTTTACTATTTCGAAATTGGCTGCCAACAGTAGCGTGGTTGCGAAGATGCATTTTGCGCTGACTCTTTGCTGGATGACAGCAGGTGCTTCGTTTTGTCGTCATTCAGCATCAAACCCATATTTACCGCTTTTTTCTAGTTCGGAGTAAGCAAAACTTACGGCACGAGCGTTCAGGCCGATGATATCAATGTCATGATCATATGCCAGTATTTGCACGCTTTCTAATATTCTATTTTTCCAGAGCGGTGCAGCTAGTATAATTTTCTCCAGCATCAAATTTAAGGATTCCCACGATAGGGGGTCACCCGTTCGTGAGGGAGATGAGCAAATTTCCAAACCCACATAACCGTTAAACTAAAGCGAGCCAGCCGTTGATCAATCTTACTGTCGGAGGACATGTGGATGAAAAGGAACGTCTACTGACTGTAGATACGGGCGCATCTCATTGCATCATTACATCTGATTTAGTCAACAAGAAGATAAGACCATTGCATGGTGCAAGATTGCGTATTGCCACTGGGGAGGACACCCAGGTGCTCGGAGAATTAGCATGAAAAATCTCAATCGGGAACATGACGGTACTAAACAATTTCATAGTGGCTGAGATTGTTGATAAAATAATAATTGGAGTCAAGGCATCAAGATTGACATGCAAAGGCGGATCATGCGTTATAAGAATATGGAGGTGCCGCTAAATCTTGGCTACGAGAAAGGCTACAGCAGTAAACGAGTGCTGGTGGAGGCCTCAGCGGGTTAGGGGATCAGAATATACCCGCGATAGGTATACCTGTCGTAAGAGGAGACTAAAATACCAGATTCAAGGGGTTGTGTAACGGAACCCTTCAGGTTGCCAGCGCAATATATAGCTTCTCCGAACCCAATTGTCAACCTCACCTATCCGCGGCGAATCCTGTTTCACTAACAGACGAGGCTCTTGCGACCACAAGCTCCTCATGGAAATTGGGGGTGGGGAGGGGGGAATGGCCTGAAGGTTTAATGTGGCCACATAAATCGTTCCCGAGATGGTCGGGCTAGCACCTTAATGGTGCTGTGGTACCGGAGCGTACCGGATCTTTATCCGGACCATCACATCGATAACACTCCCCAAAGCTTTCGGGGAGCAACCTTATCGCTACAACAACAACAACAACAGTGCTGGTGGAGGAGAATAAGTAAATACCACCTATATCGGAGGCAGTAATCTCGGAAAAGGTAGAAGGAAATTATGGGACAAACAAATTGTGGGTCGTTGAGACAGCAAAGAAATCAACACCATATAAACTTGTAGGAAAACCCTGACTATGACTAACCAGGATGGACGTATTCCGGTAAGAATACTCAATGAGTTCAGGACACCACTCAAACATACCAAAGGAACTATACTGGGAAAATGCTAAGAGGCTGAAGTAGTAATTAATTGTGAACAGCTCCAGGAAAACATTTCCACTAGCGAGAGTGCTCTTGCAGATAACATCACTGCATGGACAGAAGGGTTAGAGGAAGACCATCACAGTAAGGTCAAAATAACTTCTCGTCACGTACGTAAACATCTTTGACCAGGATGGTTGAAAACCAGGCCGCACCAATGTTTGGAAACATCAAATTGATACTGGAGATGCGAGGCCAATCCGTCAAGCTCCTCGTAGTGTTCCACTGGCCAAGCGGGAAGTTGTGAGTCAAATTATACAAGAAATGAGCGACAGCGGCGTAATAGAACTATCAGCTAGTCAATGGAGTGACCGGTAGCACTTGTGAAAAAGAAGGAAGGAAAATGAAGTTTTGCGTGGACTACCGGAAGTTGAACGACGTTACGAAGAAGGATACCTACCCATTGAAAAGAATTGACGACACTCTGGACTCGCTAACTGGCACAAAATGGTTTTCCAGGCTGGACATGAAAAGTGGCTACTGGCAAGTGAAGGTGAAGGAGGACGACAAGGAGAAAACAGCCTTCAGTGTCGGAGATAGGCCTTGGCAGTTTACAGTAATGCCCTTTGGACTATGTATTGCACCAGCTACTTTTGAGAGACTTAGGGATCAGGCACTGAGGGGACTACATTGAAAAACATGATTGGTGTACCTAGACGATATCATCGTATTGGGAAAGAACTCTGAAGAACATCTTTAGAACTTGGAGGAAGTTTTCCAGAAAATAGCTGGTACTGTCCCGAAACTAACTCATTTTCACAAGTATCTCTACGGGGAGCGATTCCACGTCAGGAAAACCTCCTACAGTTCCATTATTCAGAAGGTCTATTAGCGCGGTGGATCGAGCGACTGTAAAGCTATGACTTTTCCGTTGATGTTCTCATTTAGCTACATAACGGTCCAAGTGGATTTAATCTTGGAACCACTAAGACGCTTGAAAAAATTAAACAGAGATTCTATTGGCTTGGTTGCAGTCAGTCGGATGGCCAAATGCGAGGTTTGCAGCAGATCAAAGGGGCCCAACACCCGAAGTCATAGCCAGATGAAGCAATATAACTCAGGTGCACTATTTGAAAGGATCGCCATGGATGTCGCAGGCCCATTTCCTACTAGCAATCGCGGAAACACATACTGGTGGTTATGGATTATTTCAGCAAATGGCCAGAGGTATCCAATTCAAGAAGCGGAAACAGTAGCAGAAGTGTTTACAAATATTGGGTTGCAAAGTATGGTGTACTAATGGAGTCACATTCTGACCAAAGCAGGAATTTTGAATCAGCTGTGTGCATTCGGAAAACACGGAAAACTGCATTGCATTCTCAGCCCAATGGTATCGTGGAACGATTCAATAGAACCTTGGAGGAACACTTAAGGAAAGTAGTGACAAGTTCCATAAAGAGTGGGATACACACATATCATTATTCTTGATGGCTTATCGATAGGCAGTGCATGAGACAACGGACCAAACTCCCACAAAGGTAATTTTTGGCAATGACCTTCGACTGCCAGCTGACTTGAAGTTTTGGATAAATGCCGATGCGGAAAAAACTTCTCGGAAATCCATTGGTGTCTTGGGAGGAAGAGATAAGAGAAATACACGATCGTGTAAGACAACGAACCAGGATTATAAGTGACAAGATGAAGCTAGCTACGATAAACCAATCGATTCGGAAGATTTTCTGGAAGGAGATTTGGTGTTGTTACACAACCCACAACGAAAGAAAGGTTAGTCGCCGAAATTGCTGTGTAGCTGAGAAGGCCCATACAAAGATGTAAAACGGATAAACGATGTTGTATACCGTATACAAACCATTGACAAACCACGAAACAAAATGAAAGTTGTTCATTTGGAAAGGCTAGCAGCGTTTAGATGGGGAAGTTTGTCTGATCGTGACGTTCAGAATTAGGTGGAGGACAGTGTGGCGAATACTAGCATATCGATACATCACCATGCTGCTACTAAATAAACGCACAACAACAGTAAAGCAAGCAGCCATACATATGTACATACATGTAAACAGCAAAGAGAATATTTGACATACATACATGTAGTCAGCATCTAAGTTCAGAAGTTATTACTAACACATACACACGCATATACCTAGAAGACAAACGTAAATATCACAAACATAATGGAGAAATGTATAAGCAGCTGTTCGCGAAAAACCTAGACCCTTGGAGAAATATGCGAAAGAGGCAACAGCAGGGCCGTAGAGAGAAAATCCGGGCCCGGGACTAAACAATTTACGGGCCCCCTATAAGAAATCCACTAATACATTTGATTAATTTTAATTAATGACGTCTCATTCATGAATCATTATTGATGGATTACATCAATCAAAATTTTTGCCACAACAACTAAATTATTTTTGGACTAAGAGCTGAAAATAAAATTAACACAGAATATTTACTATTTATACTATTTTATTGTAACGTAGAAATTAAATTCTCTTTTAACAGCCACATATTGTTTCAAACAATTATTTGGCAACATTTTAATACATTTCTGATAAATTTAATGATGACTATAAATTTTAATTATTCAATATAGAAGGTTCGGATATCAAAGTGTGGCTTTTCTTTCTTTTCTCGCTGCAAAATTTTTTTATAATAATCTCAAAATTTAACTGTTATGCCAAAACGGATTCAACACAAAGCATGGCAAGTCCTAAAACTCGCTCTTTAGATGAACACGATCTATGAAAGTTTTTGATTCTTAAAAGGACGCTGAAAGAATGTTCTGCACTATCAAAAGTAACAGGTATAGTGCAAAAGATACGTAAAGCAACACAAATGTTGGGGAAAATCGTATACAGATATTGAACATAGATGGCATTTTGCAATTCCAATGGTGACAGATCTTTATCAAAATTTGCTTCGTAAATGTGTTTCAAGTGAATTATTTCGCATTCTAAGCTTTGAGAAATGTCCGACTTTTATTATTCAAATGGCGACAATAAGGAACACGTCTCGTTCAAATTTCTCATAGCTGCACATCGTTCAGTAATGCCAGTGATTACCGAATCAACGATCACCAGGAATGTATTGTTTTTAAAATCATACTCTTAATCATGCGTAATCATCTCATTTAATATCTTCAGAACGTCTCTTGGGTTTTCTCTTTCGAATGTCCGGAAACTTTGGCGAGATGTTCAATTGAATAGCAACTGTTTTGCATTCGTTTAAAATTGTTTCCCATTGGTTCCTGATCAACTAAAAATCAGCTAATAAGGCATCTAGATGTCGGACCTCAATATCTATCGTGGCGTCTTTAGCTTGGAGTACGACGTTTCTTTTATTAATGGTAGTCAGTATTTTGAACCAAATTGAGGACAGCAAGATACATTCGAACTTGTTGATGTACTCGAGAATGCCGGTAACAGCGCCGTATGATTGCGCCGCCAAATTTGGCTTTTGGCTGAAAGACTATGAAGAGAGCTCGGTACATTTTTTTAGGGATTTCCCATCGCTGTGGAGTGCTGCTGAAAATAGTAAAACATTTTTGTACAACTCCGAAGAAAGTAATTGCAGCTGTACAACATTCTGCAGCATCAACACCACATACATTGAGGCTGTGGGCGCTGTTATCGTACCCTTTGTGCACGATAATATTCAATCAAATATGGCAAAATCAGCGATTTTCTGACCAGTTTTTTGGTTACAATTCACGAAAGCCAAAAACCGTTTTTGAATTGTAAAATTTGTTGCTTTCGAATTGAAATGGAATTAGCGCAAAATGAGTCAACATGACTAGCATCAGGCATAGCATCAACGATAATAGCAAAATACTTGGCTTTCTTGCCTTGAGCTAAATTTTCTATAAACTCGTTCAAAAGGTCTGGGGAAAGATAGTGAACTTGTAAACGTTTGTGCTGCTGTTGTGAAATCCTAACTTTCTCTAAATGATCTCTAAGTATCGGATCATATTGGCTTATAAGATCTTATTAGATGCCCAAAAAATATCCATCGTTTCGTTCACCAAGATATATACTTTCGCTTTTGAAAGCTAGGCCTCTTTCACCCAAAAATAAAATAGTGTCCAAAATTCTATATAAAATTTCTTTCCACTTTTGAGTTTCAGTGATTAGCTGTACATTGATAAGTGTATCAATTGTCAATATGCGCCAAATCTTGGAAAAGCCGCCCCTCGTCGATTTCAAAGCCACCTTCGATAGTATTTTGTTGAGAAGCTTTTCATGGCAGAAATACATTCGGAGTGTTTGGCAAACCACTGCTGATGGTCGACCGCCTTTTTAGAAAAACATTTTCTAAAGTATTTTGATGTTGCTTCTTCCGGGGATGGAACCCAGGATCTTCGTTATGGCAAGCGCGCACGCTACCTACATGCCACGGCGGCCGACCGTAGTATATTTTACACCGTTGGATAATGACGTGCTCAATAGATGGAGCTGTGGGTGAAATATTTTTTAAAATCGTATTTGTCGGCCAATTTGTTCATTTCTACACCTATAAAAAATTATAGCGCTGGGGGGTACAGGCAAAACTTTTCTGACTCGACTACTACTTGCTGTAGTAAGAAGACAGGGCAAGACAGCATTAGCTGTGGCTTGTTGTTGTTGTTCTTGTAGCGCTAAGGACACTCCTCGAAGGCCTTGGGGAGTGTTATCGATGTTGATGGTCCTTTGCCGGATACAGATCCGGTACGTTCCGGTAACAAGCACCCTAAAGGTACTAGCCGACCATCTCGGGAACGATTTTGTATGACTACATGAAACCTTCTAGGCCATACCGCCCTTCCACCCCCTAGATCCACCAGGATTTCGGAGTCGCCAGAGACTCGGCTGTTAATGAAATAGGATTCGCCATAGTGTATATAGTGCCGGCAACTCATTGAATCAATTAGGTATTTTAGTCGCCTCTTACGACAGGCATACCTACCGCGGGTATATTCCAAGCCCCTAACCCGCTGGGTGATTAGCCTTAGCTTCTTCGGGTATTGCTGCCACCTTACTCCCCGGAAGAAAAACCGCACACTATGTTTAAGATACCCTTGAACCTTGATGCAAATGGAACTTCAGTTTATGCCATATCGCGAAGTAGTGTCAAAGCGAAGATTCTTGAAGAGTGCATTGTTTGGGACGAGTATACAATGGCACACAAGAAGGTCGTGGAAGCAGTGAGTCGCACTTTGCAAGACATCAGGCGGAATTACCACATCATGGGAAGAGTAAGAGTTTCATTTTTGACGAGATTTTTGTTAGACTCTACCCGTAATACTTCGAGGAACAAGAGCTGATGAGGTAAGCGCATGCCACAAACGGTCACAGGTGCAGAAAATGCGTCTAACGCGGAACATGAGATTCCATATAAGTTGCAACCCTCGAGCGCAAGAATTTTCGACGTTCTCTTAAAAATCGGGCAGGGTTTGATTCCTGGAGCAAATGGATTGATAACTCTTCCAAAAAATCTTTGTAAGATTGTTCCATCAGCAGAAGAACTAATTTATTTTGTTTATGGAGACGTAACTCAAATAACGCGCCATTAAAATTCTTGGCTTTGTGAGCGAGCCATACTTACACCCAAAAATTATCAAGCAGCAGCCATTAATCACAGTATATTTGCAAAAAGTTCTTGGAGAAGAGGTTGTATACCGGTCAATAAACATAGTTATGGACAGAAATAATGCTAGCAGTTATCCAATAGAGTTTCTTAACTCTATTTATGCATCGGGACTTCCAGCGCATCCGCCTTAAAGTGACATCTCTTCAAAATAATATTATGGGAGCAGAAATTCTTACAGGCTGTGGAGCTGGTGAAATAGTTTTCATACCCTGCATACTAGGGCGGGTCGATTTAAAAATCGCTCATTACTCTGTGAAAATCGTATTCTATGTTTACGACATGCAAATGCATCACAGTGATGCCTTGGTTTTAAAAGGGGGTTGTAAAAACGCTAATTTCTAATAATTTTTTTTAATTTCTTTTCTATTACTAAGTTAAATTTATTTTTTCATTTACATATGTTCTGACTAAATAAATTTCCAAAGAGAAAAGTAAACTCCAAAAAGTAAAAACATAGGCATTTCAAAGTGGGATTTTTCAAAATTTGCCCCTACGACCCAAAGGGGGGGGACATCAGAATTCGTTTTAGAGGTATGGTTCCTTCGGCAAAGTTTCTTGTTTTGATCCCTAGAATATGATTTTCACAGAGCATAGGGCGATTTTTTTGCCTCCCCACAAATCGACCCGGCCTACTGCATACCCATTATTCAAAACAATTTTCCTTTCAAACGCGTGAAATTTCCCGTGAGCGCATGTTTTTCTATGATGATTAATAAGTCGCAAGGTCAGACTCTTTGAGCCGCTAGTATCTACCTTAGAACTAACTGTTTCTCACACGGACAGCTGTATGTTGCTTGCTCAGGGTAAATAGCTTCGAAAATTTGTTTATACTTTGAACACAGGTGAAACATCAAATCCCACTCAGCATTTAGCCCAGCCAGCATTTTTTGAAAATTTTAAGCAAAAAATATTTAAATATCATACCCCAAGATGATTAAAAACGTTCAAATTTAAAAGCATTTTCTGTTCGAAAATTAACGTTTCGTCGGGAGAAAAATGTACCATAAATGTGATTATTCTTGAATAATCATTTATGATTCCTATTTCGAAACGCTTTTTATTCATATTTATATCATTGTAAAATTGAGCTTTAATAGTTTTTTATACTCAGTTGAGCAGAGATCACAGAGTATAATAACTTTGATTGGATAACGGTTGGTTGTACAGGTATAAAGGAATCGAGATAGATATACAATTCCATATATCAAAATCATCAGTATCGAAAAAAAATTTGATTGAGCCATGTCCGTCTGTCCGTTAACACGATAATTTGAGTAAATTTTGAGGTATCTTGATGAAATTTGGTATGTAGGTTCCTGGGCACTCATCTCAGATCGCTGTTTAAAGT